>OZ036005.1:10779511-10852011 GCA_964035015.1 Corallium rubrum
GTGAGTCACATGTGACACATGTGAGTCACATGTGACACATGTGAGTCACATGTGGTCACGTGTGAGTAACATGTTGTCACATGTGAGTAACATGTTATGTTATTTATCACATGTGACTCACATGTGAGCAAATATGAAAAATATTTTGACATCAAAATGTTTCAGGTTCACAAAAAGATTAGTTAATAATATCAATGTTTACTGAATAATAACCTTATTAGTCTATAAATACAAATCTACAAAATATTTTACAAAGTAAGTAATTACTAATATCATTTGTCTACCCAATTCATATTTACAACTTAATACATGCTGCACCTTAGCTAAACACAGAGAAATATATAACAATTAAATTTTACCCGAATATCTCATATATTATAATACACAAAGTTAGCCCCTGAACAATGCCTATTTTATACGTTAACTCATTCCTGTCAGAGGGTCATCCTCGTTCCCAGCAGAGATAAAAACCTGGGAATGAACCTGGGTTCTATTGTATCAGTAGTGTTTCTCATTATTCAGGTCATTGAGTTCTTTAGAATATTCCTAAATCGTGCATGTATGTATAGGATAAAGCCCGAGAACGAGGGATTTATGCGAAAATTAAGCCCTCGGAAGAACAAAGAAAACCGACTCAATAATTATTTAAGTATATATAAACAACCTGTAAACGACTATAAGGACCTTAAAATCAAGCAAGTTCAAATGCTTTTGGAAGTACTGTGCTAAGGGACAAATGAGAATCTTTATGTGCTCTCGAAGTAGACTGACTCTTGCTGAATGCATGACGAGTCGGGCACTTCGCGTCGCCCGTAACGTTGTTGGTCAAATTGGCCAATTTCTAGCACCTGCTTATAAAGATTACTATGGCTAACACTATAAATAGTGGCGCTTTTAGGGCAAAAATAAGACGAGCTAGGGAAGTATTTTGTCGTCGAGGTAAGCAAATGTTTTTTAGTTATAGCTATTGCTTAGCCCATGCTGAAGTCAGATAGAGTTGGGCAACGAAGAAATTCATCACCGTTTAAGCAAAATTTGAATTATTATGTGCTCTCCTTATTATTTACTGTTGAAAATCGCCACTATAATGGTCGTTAATGCGCACGCGTGCCACCATCTTGTCCCAAATTTCTGGTAATGCTTTCACAATAACAAACTTTCTTAAGAATAACACACTTTTTGAGTAACACATCTTTATGAAGAATATACCTTTTGAAAAAGACACTTTTTTGAATAGCACATCTTTTAAAATAAATCACTTTTCAAATAGAATACTTTCGGTAATAACAACAAACGCTTTGGAATAACACATCTTTTAAACTAAAATAAAACATAGTCATTCCTTTAGCTTAAATACTCCTACTTTAAAACTTTATATCTATGACATAAATATGCATGCATGAAGTAACTGCGAATCAATATGTGTGCAGTAGACTAATAGTGAAATAAAATAGGATATCAGAATTCAGAAAGAAAGGCTGCAGGTAATAAAACTTCTTGCTAAACAGCGCCGTCACCAGTGCTGCAGTGCAGAGGCGCCGCAATCTCATTCCCAGAGCCAAATTGCCCGCGCCCAGAGCCCGCGATCCTTTTGTCTGGAGCTAGCGAGTGCGCATTGATACTTGGGATAGCGTCGTCTCATCTCATCGCGCCACGTTTTGAAAACGATGGATGGTTTCAAGCATATATTTATATAAAGACAGGGTCCTCAAGCTATAGAAACTCTTGGTAATAAAGTACTTCTTGTTTGCAAAGAGATCAGGCAGACAATCTTCACCAAAGTAACATGTTTTTCTTACGGAGTGATTTAACTAAAAGCCATCAAAATCCAGTTGAACCGGCAAGAGCAAGGTAAACATCATCAGAGATTTAGTATTTATCGTTTGTTTTCTATGTCCTACTGTACTTATTGTAATGTGAAATTTTCTCTGCCTCTCGTTGTCAAATTTCCTGTTTGATTGTCCAATACAAACCATTTTATGCTGAAGTTAGTGTAGTTGAAGTCAATGTTTATTAAGTCATCATCTTTTGCCATCAATGTTGTGGGCTGGAATCTCTTCTCATTTCTGTCATTGTGGTTCCTAACAAACTCTCAAATCATTCTTTCTTCTTTGCCATTCTTTAGTCACCGTTGCTTTCATGATAAGGGTTATCTTATGTAAAACTAAAGCATTCAAATATTGAGGTAAAAGTTACTAATTGTGATTAATAGTGTGTTTTCACTAGCAGAATTCATCATTCTGAAATATAAAGTGTTGGTGACAGACTAACAGTATTGTGTGTGTGTGTGTTTGTTTGTTTGCTTATTCATTTATTTTATTTTCTAGTGCATAGGGGAGAGTTACCTTGTTCAGTTGTGTTCAGCCGTTCAACTTGCTATTATTTGTAAGTAAAATCCTTAAATAAGCTTAATAATTCATATACTAGTAATTTTGCATTGACTAAATGACATAGTGATCTATCCCATAAAGGTGGTCAATGTCTCAAAATACTAATAGCAGGTCATATATTGGTCTGACTGTATGTGTTTTTGAAAGTTACAATGATGCCGTATACTGAGATTTTTTATACATAAGGATTTTCTAATGTACATTACCAGGCTTTTTGGTATATATCATATATATAATATTAGCAGTATCATTGATGATATGCTAAGAAATGCAGTTGCAGATCACACTTATTGGATATTTTAGAAAGTTGACTGGTGTGATAAATAAGATTCAAAATGGTATAAATTTAGTAGTATGCATATTCTGTATACATTACTGAATATCCCTATTCTAATACATGTATTTGTCTTCAAAATTACAACAATTTTGCTAAGAAACTAGAATTTTCTGTTCAAATTGTTTGTTCGGTAACAGCAATCTTGTAGTTAGGAGGAATGCATAAATATGTGACCTTTTGTAGGGAACCTTACTCTTGACCCTGGGAAGCTAGTCAGCTACAGTAGTAGGTTATTACTGAGGGCCTATCTGTGATACAGTATATGATGGAAGATAGTCCTAAATATACTTTGTATATAAAGTTTAATATTGACATTAAATTACACTCCAGATGATTTTACTCTCTAAAGGGGAGGTAGCAATGGTATTGGGTCAAGTGATATTAGCCATTCCTGCTTGAGCCAGCCAAAAATGCCCCCTTTATTATTTTACTCTGTTTATCAGCAGATGATTCTTCAGACACCCTATTGTACTAAGGCATCAGTGGGTTAAATGTTATGGACTGGTAATGACCATTTACACAAACAAAAATCACAACAAAATCAAAATTTTATGATGTTCTGATTAATAAATTAAAACACATACAGGTAATTAAAGTAACCAGAACATTTCCTTTTGTATAACAATGTATTACTAATTCTGGAAAAAACACAAATTTTATATCATTATCATCCCCCATCTAATGTTTTAATACTGTGCCCAATTACTGTAACTTGGGGGTTAGTGATATCACAAGCTGGGTACAAATACAGTATTATAAATTTACATAAATTCACTGATTGTAATTCAATGATGTGAAAACAATATTCACTAAAAGTAATCTTCAGTTGTACCCTGGTCCCAGCTTGTAACAGATGCATATGAAAAAATTAATATCCTCTATAGCAGTGGTTCCCAAACTGGGTTGTTTGCACCCCCTGGGGGTGTGAGACATGAGTCTTGGGGGTGTGAGCAACCACATAAAGACCAAGAAAAAAATATTTTTTATAAACAGTTTATATTATGGTATATACTTTATAGTTTATAGTTTATAGTTTATAGTTTATAGTATACTTTATACTTCATAGTTTATAGTACTGAGTTAGTCATTAGTGATTAGTATTAGTAATTAGTTGATTAGTGACAAATGTTGGAATAAAAAATGTTTACTTTAAAGTTTAAAGTTTAACCAAAATACACGTAAATTTATTTATTTATTTATTTATTTTTTTTGGGGGGGGGGAGCGATGAGATTATTGCAGCAGGGGTGTGATGGTGGAGAAAGTTTGGGAACCACTGCTCTATAGATACCAGAATTATTCAAGAAGTGTTTTATCTGGTGTTATGTATATATTATTATTATAACTAATAATTTATATTTCCAATTTCAGGATATTCTTAGTCAATCTCAACTGAGTGAAATACAATGTTCACCAAGTGACAAAAAAATGACAGCCAGTTTATTGTTGGCTGTTCTTGGTAAGAAGCATCTGTCTGAGTCATCAGTGACGGGCAGGAAACAAGGAGCCATGGAATGTTGTCCTGCTCTAGACAGTGTCCAGGTCAAACTAATTATAGGTCAGTATCACTATTCTCCCTCCCAACGGCTCTTTGTGTCGTCATACCTATGACGACACAAAGAGCGGCTGCGAGGGAGACTAGTATCACACTCATGGGTGTACATAGTAGTAAATGTTTAAAATAGATTTTTTGAACAGGCTGAATTTTTACATCCTTGGCAAGTCCATTCCTTGCAAGTCTGAAGAGCAACATATAAGTAAAAAAAATATTTTGCAATTGCAATAATTTTGTTGAATATAAACAGACCCACTTTTTACTTTGATGGTGGCCAGGTCTTTTATTCCTTTTTACTTTTTAGAACTTTTCCTGAACATATTTGTTCAATTACAGTATTTGTCCAATTATTTCATTTAATGCTTGGAGACCATCTATCCACGGGCCGTCCAAACCCTGCTACAGCTGGGAAGACAACGGACGTTAAAATGCCTACTACTTTACATTGCAATACATTTATTTTATGCTTTTAAATCAAATTGCTTTGCTATATATCATAAGACAATTCTACTATCTGCTCTTGTCGCATGTGAACGATGAAGTGCCTCATCTTTCATGAGCTCATATCTGACTTAAGTTCATACTTTAATTGTTAAATTCATCATACCTGTATGTAAATAAATTATTCTCTATATCACTCTTACTTGTTTTTGAGATATTGTCTATTTTATTTTTAGATCATGTCCTGAAGCACTTTCCAAAACTTGCAACAGAGTTTACCATTAAAGCCACAATGGCACAGGAATGTAAAGATGAAAGACGTCTGATGGAGGCAAGGAGGTTCAAGGCAGAAGAAAAATAGAAACTTAGACGGTTTTACCCAATGCGGGTCTTGACTTCCTATTTGACTGCTGTATCATTTATGTGTGAATAATATAAAGTTAACGTATTGTCTGCTTTCGAGGGAAATATTTAGCTTTTCCTTCCTGAGATTCTCATTTGTCGAATGTGAGAAACATCAAAACTCAAGGGAAAACTAAATGTTTGTCGAGGAAACGGACAGTGTATGTTTTGTCATGCACAACTGAAGTTTCGCCATATTTTATGTTATGAAGATATAAGGAAAGATTAACAACAGGCAAAATACTTTATAAAACATTTTGCGTCAATCTGTTATTCTCTAGTATAATTATTATCAATGTATTTAACCTTTTATAAATAAATTTGCCATGCTTAGTTGAAATAGCATTTTAAAATAAATTTAAATTTATCTCACATGTGAACTCGCCACATGTGAGTCGCATGTGACTCACATGTGGACTCACATGTGACTCACATGTGGACTCACATGTGACTCACATGTGGACTCACATGTGACTCACATGCGACAACTCACACGTGACAACTCACATGTGACGGTTCCAATTTCACATGTGAAGTCTCACATGTGAGATTGACATGTGTTATTTTCGTAAGGGTTGTCGTTTAAAAATACAACATGTGGCTTGTCGAAGTTCAAGTCAGAGCGACACATACTGCCAAAACCAAAACCGGTAGCGCAGATGTAGGTGGAATCAAGCTGCCCTTTGTACACTGCGGCTACATGTAAACACCTTGTGCTGTTAAATGCAGAGATCCAATCATGTGGCCTCCAGATGAGGTAGGCTTTGATAACCAAAGGCGCACTTCGAGCTATTTCTTCGTTGCTTGGTAGTTCTCCATGAATACTACATTGGAAGCTTCTTTCGACGAGCCCTAAAAGAACGATGCCCAAAAGAAACAACTTCATCTTTTCTCACTCAGTAAGATCACTTGTCTATACGCCGCTCAAGAATTTAAACAAGCCAACTCGTATGCTTACCCTAATCAAACCAAAGTTTGGATAGCGATTTTTAGAGAAGAGTGCCTTCTTTTATAATATTTCGAAAGCCTATATATTGTCTCCTCTCGCTAAGGCCTTCGTTCTAAGTCAAGTGTTGTTTCCTTTACTTTCCAACGTTCGTTTCAAAGTATTTTCTCGTTATATTTCAACGTTCGTTTTAAAGTGTTGTTTCCTCTACTTTCCAACGGTCGTTTCAAAATGTCATATTTTTTTTCTTTACTTCTTATATATTCCAACGTTGTTTCAAAATGTATTCTCATATATGCCAACGTTTGTTTCAAAATGTATTCTCATTATATTCCATCGTTCGTTACAAAATGTATTCTCATATATTCCAACGTTCGTTTTAGAGTGTATTCTCATTATATTCCAACGTTTGTTTCAAAATGTATCCTCATATATTCCAACGTTCGTTTTAAAGTGTATTCTTATATATTCCAGCGTTTGTCTCAAAATGTATTCTCATATATATCCCAGCGTTTGTTTCAAAATGTATTCTCATTATATTCCAACGTTCGTTTCAAAATTTATTCTAATTATATTCCAACGTTCGTTTTAAAGTGTATTCTCATATATTCCAACGTTCGTTTTAAAGTGTATTAATTATATTCCAACGTTCGTTTCAAAATGTATTCTCATATATTCCAACGTCTTTTTAAAGTGTATTCTATATTCCAACGTTTGTTTCGAAATGTATTCTCATATATTCCCGACAACGTTTGTTTGGAAATGTATTCTCATATGTATCCCAGCGTTTGTTTCAAAATGTTTTCTTATTATATTCCAACGGTCGTTTCAAAATTTTTGCTCATATTCCAACGTTTGTTTTAAAATGTGTTCTCATTATATTCCAAGGTTCGTTTCGAAATGTATTCTCATATATACAGTGCCTACTTTTAGCCTATAATAGAATTTGAAGTTCATTATCTTGTAACGGCTGTCATATTTAGAAAGCCTATATATTGTCACGTCTCGCTAAGGCCTTCGTTCTAAGTCAAGTGTTGTTTCCTTTAGTTTCCAACGTTCGTTTCAAAGTATTTTCTCGTTGTATTTCAACATTCGTTTTAAAGTGTCTGTTCCTCTACATTCCAACGTTCGTTTCAAAATGTGTTCTCATTATATTCCAACTTGTATTGTAAAAATAGTGAAATTTTGATCTAGTTGTATATTTATCTTAAATCCTATTTTAGTTTAAATATAAATAGTGTCTCTAGTATTAAATAAAGTTATAAAGTTGTTCATTCAACGTTTGTTTCAAAATGTATTCTCATATATTCCAACGTTCGTTTTAAGGTGTATTCTCATTATATTCCAACGTTCGTTTTAAAATATATTCTCATATATTCCAACGTTCGTTTTAAAGTGTATTCTTATTATATTACAGCGTTCGTTTCAAAATGTGTTCTCATTATATTCCAACGTTTGTTTCGAAATGTATTCTCGTATATATCCCAGCGTTTGTTTCAAAATGTATTCTCATTATATTCCAACGTTCGTTTTAAAGTATATTCTCATTATATTCCAACGTTCGTTTCAAAATGTGTTCTCATTGTATTCCAACTTGTATTGTAAAAATAGTCAAATTTTGATTTGGTAGTATATTTATCTTAAATCCTATTTTAGTTTAAATATAAATATAGTGTCCCTAGTATACATCGACACTTAAATAAAGTTATAAAGTTACTCAGCTCATTCAACGTTTGTTTCAAAATGTATCCTCATATATTCCAACGTTCGTTTTAAAGTGTATTCTTATATATTCCAGCGTTTGTCTCAAAATGTATTCTCATATATATCCCAGCGTTTGTTTCAAAATGTATTCTCATTATATTCCAACGTTCGTTTCAAAATTTATTCTAATTATATTCCAACGTTCGTTTTAAAGTGTATTCTCATATATTCCAACGCTCGTTTTAAAGTGTATTAATTATATTCCAACGTTCGTTTCAAAATGTATTCTCATAAATTCCAACGTCTTTTTAAAGTGTATTCTATATTCCAACGTTTGTTTGGAAATGTATTCTCATATTTATCCCAGCGTTTGTTTCAAAATCTTTTCTCATTATATTCCAACGTTCGTTTCAAAATTTTGCTCATTATATTCCAACGTTTGTTTTAAATTGTGTTCTCTTTATATTCCAAGGTTCGTTTCGAAATGTATTCTCATATATACAGTGCCTACTTTTATAATAGAATTTGAAGCTCATTATCCTGTAACGGCTGTCATATTTAGAAAGCCTATATATTGTCACGTCTCGCTAAGGCCTTCATTCTAAGTCAAGTGTTGTTTCCTTTAGTTTCCAACATTCGTTTCAAAGTATTTTCTCGTTATATTTCAACGTTCGTTTCAAAGTGTCTGTTCCTCTACATTCCAACGTTCGTTTCAAAATGTGTTCTCATTATATTCCAACTTGTATTGTAAAAATAGTGAAATTTTGATCTAGTTGTATATTTAACTTAAATCCTATTTTAGTTTAAATATAAATAGTGTCTCTAGTACATGGACACTTAAATAAAGTTATAAAGTTGTTCATTCAACGTTTGCTTCAAAATGTATTCTAATATATTCCAACGTTCGTTTTAAGGTGTATTCTCATTATATTCCAACGTTCGTTTTAAAATATATTCTCATATATTCCAACGTTCGTTTTAAAGTGTATTCTCATTATATTACAGCGTTCGTTTCAAAATGTGTTCTCATTATATTCCAACGTTTGTTTCGAAATGTATTCTCGTATATATCCCAGCGTTTGTTTCAAAATGTATTCTCATTATACCCCAACGTTCGTTTCAAAATTTATTCTCATTATTCCAACGTTTGTTTCAAAATGTATTCTCATATATATTCCAACGTTCGTTTTAAAGTGTATTCTCATTATATTCCAACGTTCGTTTCAAAATGTATTCTCATTATATTCCAACGTTCATATCGAAATGTATTCTCATTATATTTCAACATTCGTTTCAAACTGTTATTTTCTCTTACGTTCCAGAGACCTACGTAACTCCAAGTGTTTTGTGTCCAATATTTTTTGTTGTAAACGGTTCTGTCAATTATGCATGTAGCGTCTGATGATCTTAGTGTTCATTATGCTGTTGTGTTTGTGATATCAGCTCGGTTGAACGTCAAACGCCAGCCCATGCGGTTAAGCACACATAACAATGAAGTATACGTTGGGAAATTTTGCGTTTTAAACAATTAAATTAGTAATTTTTGGAAGATTTAATGAACGGACAATAACGTAATTTAACCTCTTGGCATTATTAATCGAGGTACATGCAGTATTGTCTGTTCAGTTCCAAGTGTCTTTTTCTGTACGTTCAGAGACTTAATAATTAACTTAATATAAATTAAGTTAGTTTACTTTATTCTAGCTGGATTTCTCCTGTAGTGAGACCATTTCGTGGACCTTTAGGGAGAACACTTTAATTAGTTTTAGATGCATGGAAACTAATCTTAACGTTGATTAAATTTTTCTCTTGCGACCGACTGGGACAGCCCGACTCATGTAACTGAACAGGCCCTAAATGAAACACTCTACTTCATCATGCCGTTGCGCTTGATGTTTAAAGGTGACGTACAGTCCATTCTGCGCATGTACGAAACTAATGTTTACATCTTTATTTACAAAAAAATACTGATACCTTATTCAAAGATTGTGAGATTTTCTTGGTTCCCATTCATTACTTGTACCCAAAACAAAACATTTTCAGGAGAAATAGAAGAAATCCGAGGAAATATTCTCTCCAAATCGCTTGGTTTTCTGTTGTTCCTAACGGTTTACATTGAGCTGAGTACTTCATGTAATTATCTACGAATGTCTGTTCGAGGGGACCACTTGCGGTCATGCGCAGAACGGACAGTACATCACCTTTAAAGCTCTATTTCACGTCGAACTTCAGCCATCATGAAAAATACCATTCGATCCGAGTCACATACATATAACAATGATGTACGTTGGAAATTAGCGATTTTAGGACTTTCATTCTTTAAACAATCAAATTAAACAATTAAATTAGCAATTTTTGGATTGACTTAGTGTAGGAAGATAGCATTTAGACTCTTGTGTTAATCGAGTACTGCATTGTTCATTCAGTTCCAAGTGTTTTTTCCTGTAGTACGTTCCAGAGACCTGCGTTCGAAGTGTTTTATAATTATAACGGTATTTTCGCATAGTTTGGGTTCTACTGAAGACCATCCACGCATATAACGAGCTATTTACATAAGCCCAGTCTGTCCCGGCTAACCGAGCTACAATCGGGATACAGTTGGTGGTTTTTCTCAATGAATTTCAATATTCACGAACAGATTTATAAAAAATAGAAGTTTGATGCACACAACCCCCACCCCCCCCCCCCCCCCCAGCATCAACTTTGACTACGTGGGATTAGCATGTAGTGAAACGTTTTATCAACATTGAGGCGGAGGAGGGGGGTTTAATTTGAGGTTTGTCGTCATCTAAAATTTATAGTGTTTGAGTTGCTTTGGAAGAAGTGAATGAACACATTCTGCTCCCGATTGCAGTTCTAGTCACAAAATTCTTTTCTCGGCCGCAAGGATCGGCGATTTCAATATAGTTAAGATTTGTTTACATCTAAACTAAATCAGTTATTATTTTTTTCAAATTTAGTTTCAGATGTGAGTTTTAAAACCATAGTAACGAACCTAATCAGACGAGTCAACCCGATTAGCCGGCCAACTCGCCTCATGTAATCGGTCCTTAAACCTATAAAATGTTAAGTTAGCTCAAATTAAAATTTCAGTTTAGCTGTATGCATGTGAAAAGTGATAAGTGATATATTGTGATATATTGCAGCACGAGTCAGTGTTCTTCTTCCGATTTCTAAATGCAGCCAAGCAGATTGAAAATACGAGGCAAAAACTAATTTCTAAATAGTGATTAAATGTCTTCTTTTTTATTATTACTCGGTAGCCGAGTCTAGGTTTCGGCTTTGGTCGTGTTATTATCACTGATGGTTATTATTTTTTGTGTCGCGATATTGCATTTTTGCACATTTTACTTCCGGTGGTCACTGGCAGCCAAGTTCTTTCTTTTCGACAGCTTGACGTTTGACCTGGTTTGACGAAGAGTTCTCGAAGCTTTTAGAAGATCACAAGTGACTTACTGAACACTGTTATTGATCAGTCATGTGGCTGACAACTGTGTTAATGTTAAATATGTTCACTACGCAAATAGTGCAGACATTGATGGCGGTATTTCGATCTTGGAATTCCGCCGTCTCGATCCAGACAAATTGATTATAAACGATTTATATGATTTATTGAATTTTAATACTGAAGAGTATTAATACTAATGCTCACAATCTGATTATCTGCTGACTATTGGAAACTATCTGCAAGATGAGCGAGACATAAACAACGTTGAAAACAGACAACTTGCAAAGGACGGTCGTATTAAATATGCTGTGTTGACATTTTGTGCTGTTTACGCTAAATGGGAAAACTTTAAATGTATTGAGATAATTTTAATATCTGTAATTTGCTTTGTTATTGCCTGGGATTATGTATTCTTGTGTTAATAAAGTTATGCCAAATATACTCGATGTGATTCCGACTGCATGCTTCGCAGCCTTCACTAAAGCTTTAATATAGACAAGTGATTCTCACAGTGGTGGGTATGGCGCAGATACATGTACGCATAGCGGACCTTTTGTTATTAGCGGCAGAAAAATAAAACACTCTATTCTATATTATATGTACTATTTAAAAACCGAGTCAGAGTGCTTTATCATTGTATATACAATGATAAAGCACGATGACGAGGTTTTTAAAAGGCTTCTAAAATCACCTTTTGTCTTATATAAATGAATAGAACAATAAAGTTGAATTTTGCAATGCAGTCATGTGTTTATGTTTTGACTGATCTGGGAATAGTTAACAATTTTTTATGGTAATGAACATGAAAGCAGTATGAAGTGGGTTTGAAATATTCAAATTTACTCTTTTAAGGATGTGTTCATGGCTCGTATTCGAAGTTCACGAAGCACTGAGGAAGAGCGAGAATTATTTAAAAAGTCCACTCCTCCCAGCACAAGATACGCCACGAAGTGGGCAATTAAGATTTTTAATGAATGGAGGGGAGCCAGGGAAGTGAAAGAGGTGGAGACAAACGATGTTGGCTTTGGAATTTACGATGGTAGTTCAATACAGTCGTTATGCATCCCACTGCAAGAGATGGATGCGGTGTCCTTGGCCTTTTGGCTAAGGAAATTTGTTGGAGAAGTGGCTAACGCAAATGGAGAGCGTTATCCAGCACGTACTTTGTACTGTTTGATATGTGGTTTAAATCGGTTTCTATCAGACGTTCTCACACATCATTAGATATTCATAGCATTTCGGCCAATCCGGTTGCTTGATTTACGTCACATGTACTTACCTAGAAACCCAGTCTAAACCAGAGACCAATTAATTCAAGTGCGAGAACAATACATATGTTAATTTGAAATTTCAATACTGTATTTAGAAATGTTTTCTAAATACAGTAAACTGTATTTAGAAAACATTTCTAAATACAGTACGCTGTATTTAGAAATCATTTCCCAATAGAATTTTCTGTCGCTATAGAAACCAGTTCCAAATACAACAGATTTTTTTACCGAACAGCGCTTCACAATATGAGCGACTAGCCTACATGCGATACATATATTACAAGTAAAATAGACTAACAAGAAACCAAACTTACGTTGGTGCAATTTAAGTTATTCGACGACAGACAGAAACCTACGAAAAGCACTAAAACAGTGATGTTGCTTGCAGACTGATTGAAGTAATGAAGTTTAAACATCATCTACCTTTCATAATATTATGAAGTACATATAAAAGTATACAAGACAGTCACCTCACGCTTTGTTTTCTCCGGTATCGACCATTAACATCTTCTGTCTTCTTTAGTTTGTAAAGTTCTACATTATTCCAATTGTCATCTATATTTTCTCTGCTCAATATCAGTCCTAGCTAAATTGATCCTGCTATTCAACATAATCTAATGTATGTTATCCAATAAATCCAACGTCTTGCGAACCAAAACTCCTGGCTGTTTTAAAACAAAATTTCCCCTTGTCTCTGCAAGCGCTTGTCGACTGGTCTGTTGTGATTGCCATCATTGCAATAAATATCTAATGATATGTGAGAAGCTATTTCAAATCCTCGTTAGTGTTCTAGACTTGGTTGCCAAATCCCATGTGCCGTTAACAATAGCTCGGCTGCGCCTCGCTATTGTTAACGGCACATAGGATTTAGAAACCACGTCTAGAACACTAACTCGGATTTGAAATATTACTTAAGGGAACTGATACAATAAACATTTTGGACAAGAAAGATCGAAGGTAGGTTTATTCATGCTTGCATGTCGTTGAAGGATTGCATGACAGTAGTGGACATTGTTATATTTGTTATTTACTGTAGGTTTATATGGTTCCGTAAGGCATTGGACGCTGAAATGAAGGACGCTACAGGGTCTGGCATCGCTGTGGCAACAAGAAGAAAGAGCGTAATGAAATTACGGAAGAAGAGGAAAAAGTTCTTTGAGAGAAGAAACTACTGGGAGGACATACAGCCGAATCGCTATTGCACACCGTGTATTTCTACAATGGAAAGCTATTCGCAATAAGAGCTGGTGAGCACCGGCTGTTGCGGTTGAAACATATATATATATATATATATATATATATATATATATATATATATATATATATATATATATATGTTTATATAGTAAAGGAACTATTTTATATAGTAAGGCAATTAGTAAGTTTAGTAAGGGAATTCTCTATAATTATATAAGTAAGGGAATTCTTTTAAAATATTATAGATGAAGGATAGTTATTGAGAGATTATTCTCCTAAGAAAAAAATTCTTAAAATAAGTAAATTTTTTTCTTAAAACAAGAAATGCTTGAGAAAATATATTCTTATTTTTAAGAATTTATTTTCTTATTACAAGAAAAAATTTCTTAAGAATATTTTCTTAAGAAAATATTTCTTGTTATTCTCCCTAGAAAATTTTTCTTGTTTTAAGAAAAAAATTGTCAAAATAAGTTGTTTTTTTCTTAAAATAAGAAAATGATTTTTTGCTGTGTATCATTATCATTATTATCATCACCGTCATCGTCGTCATTATCACAGCTTCAACAACATGCGCACAGCAGCAACAAAACCAGCATCAGCAACAACAAGAACAACAGTTGCAACAACAGTAGCAGCAACAACAATAACAACTGCTGCAATAATAACAACAACAACAGCAATAACAACAAAGAACAAACAGATTTATTTATATTTTTAATTACATAAATACTAATACATTGATTGACCTTCCGCTAATTTAAGTTGGCCATATCATATTTAAAGGAAAATGACTATATATTTCTTGTACATATAAAAAAAAGATAGACAGAAAATTTATGATCTATTAAAATCATAAAAATTTTGCTCCATAGAGTTAATTAAAAGACATTTTTTGAAGTCATGATTACACACATAAAGCAGAAGTCAAAAGTCCATGTGGAATTTAAAGGCCTAGAGCGGACTTGCCAACCTCTTTGAATATAGACCTGGTCGTACTACAGGCATACACAACGACGTGGACCGGTGAAATTGTTGGGACAAGATAATCTTGCTGATTCACACTCTTAATTAAAAAAAATGGGGAAGGAAAAGGAAAAAAATTACATTTTTGAATCAATCAACTATGTCTAATCAATCAATCAATCAATCAATCAATCAATCAATCAATCAATCAATCAATCAATCAATCAATCAATCGACTAGTGAATGAACTAGCGAGCGAGCGAGCAAGCGAGTGAGGGAACGCACGAACGAGCGAGTGAGGAAACAAACGAACGAACGAACGAACGAACGAACGAACGAACGAACGAACGAACGAACGAACGAACGAACGAACGAACGAACGAACGAACGAACGAACGAACGAACGAGCGAGCGACGAGCGACGAACGAACGAACGAATGGAATCGAACGAAGAACGAACGAACGAGAATCATCGAACGAACGAACGGAACGAACGAACGAACGAACGAACGAACGAACGAACGAACGAACGAACGAACGAACGAACGAACGAACGAACGAACGAACGAACGAACGAACGAACGAACGAACGAACGAACGAACGAACGAACGAACGAACGAACGAACGAACGAACGAACGAACGAACGAACGAACGAACGAACGAACGAACGAACGAACGAACGAACGAACGAACGAACGAACGAACGAACGAACGAACGAACGAACGAACGAACGAATGAACGAACGAATGAACGAACTTTTATATTTATCACATTTTGTTAGACAAGATCGACAGTACAGCTAAATGTAGGTAAAGATAATTTTTGCATGTACTTACTTTTAAATTGTGTCGGACAGCATATTCCTTTCTTTATTTCTGTTAATACTTCGTCATTGAATGGCTTAGCAGCCGAGTGAATTTCATCGTAGTGAGCTCTGTACCCTGAAGATTTTTTGTCGAGGAAAATCAGATACTCTGTAAAGAAGTTTAACTCTGACAGGCACCCGGCCGAGGAGCCGAAATTATAGGCACAGATATAACTTGGTGTGCCTCCACCTTTGTAGGTATGGGTAATATACAGGCACGCTTTGTATATATAGTGGTTTAATATTGGATGCCCGATCTTTTTGACACGTGGCCAGAAATTTGCGACATCTGAGCCCACGCGCCTGTCAGCGGTATACCGAATTTAACTGGAGAATTGCTCCAAAATTTACATATAAATACATAGAGAGGTGTATATATTTGTCTAAATATATCGAAGGAAATGTTTTAAATGCAAAATGTGTGGTTCACTATTAATTCCGAACAACATAACGCAGTAAATTATCATACCTTTAAGCATCAGCCCTGTTAGGGGCGACGTCCATACTCATTTTGCCACGCAAAACGTCAAACTGACGTTTTGACTGGGTGGGTGGGTTATTTAGAGACCGTTTGACGTTTTGCGTGGCAGTTTGAATTTGCAAGAGAAGAAAGAGAAGAGATGAGAAAATTGTTTTTAATAACCTGTGTTAAAACGCTTTAAGACGTCAGAATGAGGTAACATGAGGTATCCCCTATTAAACATACACCGCTGTACTAAACTTTGTGGTCTCATGTTTTCGCTGCTGTACGATACGCTCTTGTGAAAGACAGCAACTGAAGGTAATTTATTTATCATAAATCCTTTGTAATCCGTCATGCATATCGCTTTATGAATATTCTAAATCATATTAGTTTTATTTAACACAATGTACTGTAGTTTGTTTTGTTTGGAGATGGTGTTGCCATTTGAATTGTCCCTAGAAAAGTATTTTTAGTTAATATTATATTCATATACACACTTGACGTTTTCAGCACTGGGTGGGTGGGTCATGGCGAAAACGTCAGTTTGACGTTTTGCGTGGCAAAATGAGTATGGACGTCGCCCCTTACGTTGCTCTGCTTTTGAAACGCGACTAAATCTGCTTTGCAGCACCACTCAGGCAATGTATTTCATAGTAAATCTTGCTCATGAACAGTTTTTAAAAATCCTTGTATACGCGAATTGGCAAACATTTTGAAAAATGTGTGGTTCGCATCATGAATATAACAGATAGTACCATAATTAGCACTTAAATTCCCCTGTGCTTCTGCCGTAGTTGCTCTGCTTTTCAATGTTGAAATCTTTGTAATTCCACATAGTTCGCGTTGGAAGATAAAAGCGGAGGTGAAAAATTGCTTTGAGCCAAAACGCTGGGTTGTCTTGAAATGTTAACGAGAGTTTCCAACGAAATTCATCATCTTTGGTATCGTTCGAAAGCTCAGAAAATAATCTTTCTAGCCGTGCAAAGTACTGTGGGATTAAAACAATATCACCCTCCCTATCCCACACAAATTATCCCACACAATACCAACACATATCCAGCAAAGTCCCTAACTTCCTGTTTGTTCATTGGCAGCAAAATTAAAGTAAATCGCGGCAATACGCCGATTGCAAATATGGCGCCGATTGCACGAAAGCGAGGCTTTTCGGTGACAACCGTTGCTAAGGGCCAAAGCGCTACTATTTCCTTTGTGAATGAGACTTTGTTGACAGTTTTAAAAGGTGGAGTTCATGCGCTGGTACGTTTAAAAAGACTATGTAGGACCTACATACGATAAAATGTGGACTCTTCTCTATTTTGAAAGAAGTTTTACCAGGATATGTTTGCTTTTGAGCGTAACAACTCCTCTTCTGATACGTGTATTACGGCCGTACGATTATTGAACCTTGCTTGTAAATATCATGTGTCGAACATTCTTTCTATTGAAATTTGCCGTGGAAGCTTTGCATTTCTTACTCGTGGTTTGCCGTATTTAGAACTTGCCGTATATTCTTCGTTTAGTTAAGGTTTTAACTGGTTAATCATGCGCCCAATAATTGTTGCGTTCCTTGCTGCAAGATTGGATATCGTGTCGATTCACATGGGAAGAAGGCCAACAAGATTGAAGGTGCGTTTTACTATTTTGAAAATAATTGCATGTGGCTGTGGCTGTGGCAGACTTATGTTTCCAATTTGTTAGTCTGATATTTCTTAATACCACTTTTCCAGACGTGGCTCGTGAAAATCCGAAGAGATGTTTCAATTTCATTGTATTTTCGAATCACAGAGTGAACAAAAATCATATGCTCGTTACACTCAGACCAGTGCTTCAGACCAACTGATTTTCGTGTGAGCATATCAGGTCGCCGCTCACTTAAAGATGAAGCCGTTCCTTTGATATTTCCATGGTCGTGAGTACCTCCAAAACGAAAATCGCCGCGTATAGTAGTGAAATGTACACTTAACTCGCTGTTTTCATCTCGTGGCACTTCCGGCTGGTCGTTGCCTAATCGTCTCATAAGACGAGGGCATTTCAGTCCTAGTTGGGGTCACAAATAGTCTCTTACGCGACGATTTTCGTTTCGGAGATACTCCCGACCATGGAAATATCGAAGGAACGGCTTCATCTTTAAGTGAGCGGCGACCTGATGTGCTCACACGAAAAGTCGAAAATCAGTTGGTCTGACGTGTAACGAGCATACTTTTGTTCGCTCTGTGATTCGAAAATACGGTGAAACATCTGTTCGGATTTTCACGAGCCACGTCTGGAAAAGTGGTATTAAGAAATATCAGACAAACAAATTGGAAAGGTAAGTCTGCCACAACCACATGCAGTGATTTTCAAAATAGTAAAACACATCTTCAATCTTGTCGGATCCCCTTTATCGGAAGACTGTGAAATGTGACCTTCTTCCCGTGTGAATCGCCAAGATATCCAATGTAGGAATGCAACAATTATTGGGCATGATTAACCAGTTAAAACCTTAACTAAACGAAAAATATACGGCAAGTTCTAAATACGGCAAAACACGAGTAAGAAATGCAAAGCTTCAACGGCAAACTTCAATAGAATGAATGTTCGACACATGATATTTGCAATAAAGGTTCAATAATCGTACGGCCGTAATACACGTATCAGAAGAGGAGTTATTACGCTCAAAAGCAAACATATCCTGGTAAAACTTCTTTCAAAATAGAGAAGAGTCCACGTTTTATCGTATGTAGGTCCTACATAGTCTTTTTAAACGTACCAGCGCATGAACTCCACCTTTCAAAATTGTCAACAAAGTCTCATTCACAAAGGAAATAGTAAGCGCTTCGGCCCTTAGCAACGGTTGTCACCGAAAAGCCTCGCTTTCGTGCAATCGGCGCCATATTGCAATCGGCGTATGCGACAATACTAAACATACTATGGGTATATCAATATTTCCTGCAGTTTAAAATATGATCAATGCCAGCTGTTTTGGATAAAAAGAATACAAGTCTGTAAGGTTATCGACGATTCACTGTTTGAATTACACCGAACAGCAAGGAGTTTCGTCAGAAATTATTGATATTCCTCAAGAAATCCTCAAAGACCTGGCTAAATTAAAGTCGCAGGCTGGCTCACCAACGTTAGTTGAATTGTTGAACGACTTTATACCACAAAATTTCGTCATTTACCGTGTCTGTGTCGTGTCAAAATATCCATGGCCTGATGGCCGCTGATAAAATGTCAATGGCAGCTGTTTTGTGTTTTGAGGGATAGCTGCTGACCACCGGAGGCTCAAATGTCGCAAATTTCTGGCCATGAGATAACCACGGACAACTATTGGAGCTTTTTCAACTAACTCTGCAGTGGTCAGTGGTTGCAAATCAAGACCTGGATTGCACTGAGTACTCATTCGCACAGTGCAAAGGAACGCCAAGACAAGAACAAGAAGCTTAACACTAGCCATTTTCTTTCCGAGATTCTTCTCAACAGAAGTTGGACTGACAAGACACTGAACTCCTGAATGCACCAACTTTTGAATGAGTTATGAGCTTTTTCGTCTTCTTTTATATTCTTTGTTTTTGTCAACAGGAAAAGTATATTGCTACCGAATTAGTTGGAGAATATATGGAGATGAAATGGGGCATTATATAGAGGGGATGTTACGTAAGTAGAACTCGCGTTTTTCTTTGTCAATTAATGGTCTGTTTTCGAACTTACAGCATCAGGATTTTCCGCATGTAACGCGGTTAAATAAATTCTTATAGAAATTGCTAAATCGTGTTATATGCATTCTGCATTTCTCAAATATATAGTCGTAAAAATATATGATATAAAATCAGCACGGTAACCGGCTAGGCAGCTCCTAAGTTTGTTGTTATACGATGATTGACGAGGTAATATATAATTAATAAAAGTAGTGTTGAAATACAAATCGAAATACTAATAAGGTTTGAGTGCTGCCGAAAATATTCTAATATATAATTAGCATTGTTGCGAGAAATCAAATAAAAAAGCAGTTTGTGTGAACGACACGGTTTAACATATTAACGTAACGAGTTTAATGTTCCGTGTGGGTTATAAAACTTAATAGGAAGATTACATAATTAACTGAACATAGAATAAACAACTCAATGGACGTCATCGTGGAGGAACCTGTCATCTTGCTGAATATTGAGATTTATTTCTTTTTGCTTATAGCACTTTAAAACACTGACGTTATAGCAGGTGTGACCGGTGTTCCGTCTTAGGGCCGGAAAACAGTGTATAAAGGATGCAAGAAATGAAGAGCGAGACGAAGAACTGGTATAAAGGCCGCAAGTGTATAAATTATATATTATATATATTTGCATGTAGACTTAATAGCTCTTGAAGTTCAACGACAACCTTCTATGAGCCATAACGAGGTCACCGAATAGTTATAAAAGTTTCTCCTTTCACATATAAACGGTTTTCTGTCATGATGGTTATGTTAAGTTTGTTTTCTCGAATGCTTTCATAGTTTTACGACATGAGCTTGTACAGCAAAAACAAACAAAACTTTAACTATTGAATATATTGATATATTGAATATATTGATATATTGATGACGACATTGATGACGACATTGATGACCACTTATTTCCACACAAATTATTATGGAAGATACCGAATGTTCGACATAGTATGCCAAGGGCCCAAGCGGATTTTCGAGAATTTTCAAAATGGCGATTAAACCTGGTATATGCATGTTTTCAAGCAATCGCTATAACAACTTAACTGTTGTCTTGGTTTTCTTTACAGATTCTTATGTCTGCTTAATAATATATCTGACAAACAAGAATAACTTGAGTGTGTGTGTCTATATATATATATAATAAGTTCCTGCATGTTAAAGAGGGCTACAGCCAGGCGCACACGCCACGATTGTAATAATTATCAATTCTCTTTAATGAGAATAGCATGTCATTTGTTGAACTGGCCAACGGGTTTCGTCGCTTTGTTTTTCGGCCATGTTATACTGCATGTGACATCTTCAGTCCATCCCAGTTGCATCTCTATGAATATAATGATCAACTAATTTTAATTATAAAATAGCCATGTCATTTGTTAAACGATTGGTAATTCACTGTTTCGCTGCTTTGTATTGTTCTGTCATGTATTTCTTGATGTAACATGCTGCGTGCTTACATGTTTAATCAATTAATTATCGCGGAACTGTGTCGAATTGAATCGAGTTAAATAAAATTCAAACACTTAAATTCATCTAAATTAAAGTTGTGTATTGTGCGACGTTTAGGGCAGGCATAACTATAGATGCATGTTTCGTTGCTTTGTTTTCCGTCCGTGTTCTGCTTGATATAACATCCCCTTTCTTTGCCACATGCGTGCGTATCATAATCAATTATTTTTAAAGGGTGTTTATACAGTGTGTATAAAAAGAACCTGAACCCTTAGAAAACAACCTATTGTACAGTAGTAGTTTGAAAGCCCTATAAGCACTTCGCTGAACCCACAGATGCGTAAAACACACGGCCTTATACACCTGGGAAATTAAGATAACTTGAAGTGTATGCATGGTGAAAGTATTTAAAAGCTTTTTCTCTTCCCGTTTAACTTATGTGCTGATTAATTTATAACGCAGCACTTTTAGGGCTTTCAAACTACTACAATAGGTTGTTTTCTAAGGGTTCGGGGTTTTTTTTATACACACTGTATGGAGGAGAGCCAGTTAACCCTCTTGGTAGGGCTAGCCCTCTCTGCCGAGATCCCGTATCTCAGCGTAATATATTCCTTGTAAAAATTTGTTTGCGTTAACATGACAAGAGGGCCAGCCCTCCTAGGCGAGATCTCGCTACTGACAACCCCGAAAGAGAAGCCACGTTTTTTTTTGATGAATGGAATTAGTAATACACTGTCCTTAACTATCTGTTTTAATTGTTGCGGCTTTGTTTTCCGTTCGTGTTCCTCTTGCTTTAACATCCCCCCTCTTTCTAAGGTGCTCTTGCACAATTCTAATATCTGCTTAACGCCGGATATAACTATTTACATCATTAAAATCCGGTGGTATTTGCTCTTTGTGTACTTAGTACGATCTTAGAAACAAAGCATTGAGCTGGAACCACAGTCGAGCCGACTTGAGAGTCCATACCTCAACTAAGTTGATCATTCAGTTTTCTTTATTTCGATCTGATACTATAATGCCCAAAGAGCAAGTAATATTGCTTGTCCTGGCAGTCGTTTTTTGCCTTGTAAAAACAAGCTCTCAATGTCTTCCACCACTGAACTGGATCCCGATGAGTGTCGAGGAACGTGTTAGACGTGCGCCGCTGGTGATTCGAGCTACCCTCGCTCACAAACAAGGCCAAACAGGTGGACTCGAAGAACTTGGTCCTTTCGGTACATATACAGCATGTCTAAAAGTGTCTCATGTCTACAAAGGACAATTATCATCAGCCAATATTTGCGCCGGTGGATTTGGATCGCCGGTATTTTGTAAAACAGACTTGGCTTACGGTATTTCGTATGTCATATTCCTGAATGTCGACCCTTACAGCGCTCGCTACGAGTTTATTAATTCCGCAGCCATACCGTTCAGCGAAAAAGTCTTCGATGAGGTGAATAAAGGAGTTTGTTGTCCAAAGGCAAATGAAGGGATAAGGTCAAGTAAGTATATATATAATAATGTTTTGGCCTTAAAATACCGATGTATGTACAATACAATATACATTGTTATATAGCTAGAGTTTCACTGGATACAACGATGACTGTCATTGGTTGGTTTCTGGTCACATGACCTTAGCTAAATTTCAATGTCTACCGAGCGGGCAATAATTGAGAACTTATTGCCTTGCTTGGTCAATAAGGTTTCAATTGTTGCCCGCTAAAATTTTGAACTCTTCACGGCATCCTATAAACAAAAGCTTGTTTGGTACGAAGAAAAGAATATTTATAGGCCTTCAAAGTATGTGTGAAGATTAACTGGAGAAATGTATTGCTGTTCTTTTGTTCTGAGACTCATATTTGTTTGTTTGATGTGAAATTACAGAGCCAGGCCAAATGTTTTGGTATGTCTTTCAGTTTGACTTTTCGTTTGTGTACTTTCCCTTGATAAACGTCGAAATATTAATTATTCTGATTCCTCGGGAAACAATTATATAGTATTGTTTTCCCTCGAGTCTCGATGTTTCTGGAAGGCCGGCCAAGGCTTCAAAATATTACTTTTGATGGCATTTTTTGTTACAAGCAGACAACCATGCTAAATCATACCGGATAGTGTATACTTTGAAGGTGAAGGGTGTTGGCAGTCGTGATTATTGATTTATATACTAAAATTTCGAACTTTTTGAAAGCACAATGTGATGGATGGGATATCTGCAAAGCGATGCCTATTTACGTTTGTGTATTATTTAAATTACAAATTCAGAATGCTATCCAATCAGCGTGCCTGAAGTTCTCATTATTCTAATTCTCATTGCTCACAATTATAAACAAACAAGAAACATGGCGCAAATTCGCCTAAATATAACACTTAGAAGAACAGCCACAACAATCTGAAAACTTATTGTTACAAGCATGCAACCAGTATAGAAATGCAGCTTAGACTCGGCCGGTTGCCTTCCGTGTATCACAAGATAGTACTGTCGAACCAGTGAATTAAATATCTAAGGATATTATGAGCAATACTATACCATAGTACAAAAGCTCAACTTTATAACAGTGGATAGATGGCGGTATAGCCAAATTACCAAAATAAAACGAAGTAATTTATGAATATGAGACTTTCCTGTAGCTACCAGATCTAATACATTTCTGATTCTTGGCAAGCTTACCTTTTTGTTGCCTTTCTTCGTAGTATTAATTTATATTTCGGTGTATTCACGCCATATTTCTTGTTTGTTTATGATTATGAATTATGCGAATTAGGTTAAGCAAATCCAGAGGCACGCTGATTGGATGGCATTCGATTCTGAATTTGTAATTCAAATAATACACAAACATAAATTGGCATCGCTTTACAGATATCCCATCCATCACCGATTGTGCTTTAAAAAAGCTCGTAATTTTAGTATATAAATCAATAATCACGACTGCCAACACCCCTCACCTTCAAAGTATACACTATCCGATATGATTTAGCATGGTTGCCCGCTTGTAACAAAAAATGCATTCAACGGTGTTTTTGAGACACTTTTATCAAGGTTGGCCTTCCGTCTATTCCCTCGACTTCATCTCGGGAAATACTGATCAAGACTCTCGGGAAAACAAAACTAACTGTTTCCCTCGGGAGCAGACATTAAGTGTATGATATACAATATATACAATTTTACTTAAAGTGCTTACGAAAATTAAGTTTGTCTTATTTGAAAGACTTTTGAAATGGCAGAGTAACATCTTTTCCAGTTTCTTTGTTTCTTTGCTTCGTTGTTGAGATATTTCAATTTATTTGATATGTGAAACTAACTAGTGACATAACAACGCGCATGACTTACTGGGAAAGGTTATATATCTTTGCTATTACTAAATGGAATCTGTTAAAATGGTATATTTTTGTTTCGTTCCCGCAGGAACGAAACTGTTACTGTATTAGCTTTCCATTGACATCACAAAAGAAACTGTCATCACAGATGAAAATCGTCCAATCGTAGTGCAGTGTTATTTACATAACTGTGATCTTATCCAATGAAATCAAAATTCCGCATAAAAAATTTAGTTGGAGGCGTGGTTAAACGCCAAAACGAAGTGAAAATATTGCTGATCTAGAGCTCTAGAGTGAATTGAAGACGTAAACAACCCGTGCGAAGCGAATCATCAATCTTGTGCTGTAGAAAGTAGGAACTTTCCCCTCGTTGAACTCGAGAATGCATTCGTTATGTATGGCAACTGCGCGTTCCAAAAGGTCAGTCGCACTGTTTCACGCGTGTCTAATAATTTTAAAATATAGCTATTTTATGAACAATGTCAATAGTTTGAGGCTAGAAGTTCGTTATCATTCATTTGTGGCCCATCTAAATGGATTATTCTGATTCGAGAATTAAACTATGACCTATGACGACGAAAATGATGATAGTCCGTTATTGACCTAATTTATATTGATCCTTTTGGCCTTTGAAATTTATGGATTTGCTATTGGTGATTATTCAATAAATACCGCGGTGTCATAAATAAATCAGCTGCATGAAATTTAAATGTAACGTGCTAGCGTCTCGCAATTTTCCCGAGAAAGCAATTACTTTGGTAACGTTTTATTTTCCTCCTATAGACGGTCAGAAGAGTATTGCTACTGAATAGAAGATTTACGTTGCCAAAATAATTGCGTTCTCACGAAAATCGCGAGACCGCTAGCACGTCACATTTAAATTCAGTCGAATTTATGCGACTGCGAATAACCTGAAATAATCAATAGAGCCTGCCCTCTGGACTGCGGAGGAGAGAGTATTAAATCCGTCATGATCAGACGGTACAACGTCTGAAATGTGTGTTCGTCTTCTCGCTTCAGCATATTTCTAGTTTGTTTACATGCAAAACAAAAATCGTCTAAAATAAATTTGTCGGTAAGAATTGTCGCGCCAGTCTAATGGGGGAAATAATTAGTTGAGCTAAAATTCGTCATTGCTGTTGAAACAGACCCTCATAAACGACTGACCGGAACGAAACAGCTATTTCTTTTAAGAAATAGTTTCTTGTTGTTATTATAAGGGGAAAACACACACGCATAACTGCTTCGAAGTGATTCCGTCTGATAATAGAAAAGATATACTAGAAGTTACTACCGCAAGTGAAGTGCTGCCTCAGGGGCAAAAACCTTTAACCTACTCCACAGGCAAATATCTGCAGTCTGTGACCAATGGGACACCCCTCTTGCCCACTCCACCCAAGATTACCCACACCACCCAAGATTGCTCACACCACTCAAGACTGCCCCCTCCACCTAAGATTACCCACACCACCCAAGATTGCCCACTCCACCCAAGATTTCCCACTCCACCTGAGATTGCCCACTCCACCCGATATTGCCAACTCCACCCAAAATTGTCCACTCCACCCAAGATTGCCCACTCCACCCAAGATTGCCCACTCCACCCGAGATTGCCCACTCCACCCGAGATTGCCCACTCCACCTGAGATTGTCCACTCCACCCAAGATTGTTCACTCCACCCGAGATTGCCGACTCCACCCAAGATTGCCCACTCCACTCAAGATTGCCCACTCCACCCAAGATTGCCCACTCCATCCAATTTTTTCTCACCTCTTCACCATAAGAACCCGCAGAGTTGCCTGCGAAGAAGACTGGGAAGTCCAAAAATGTAATATTAATTACAACAGCCAGAGTATTTACACATCTCTTCTATATTTTTTAATTATAAGATTGAAAACAACAAGGGTTTTGACATGATATACACACAATTAAATAATCACCCCTCTTGCACTGATGCTGTGGCAAAATTGCCAATGCAATTCCAAGTGCTTAATATGTTTTGACAAATCTAGAGCTTTAATAAAATTATACAGCAATGTACCGTCTCCTAGAGAGAATCAATCATTCCAAATGTGTTGTTTTGATATTGTATAGAAATTGATATCTTACCTCGACAAGATAAACTCTCTCCACCGAAATTGTAAGACAGTTCACAAGTGTGTTCAGAGGTTAGAGAACAAGAACGATTCATTGCCAATTTAGAAAATCCATCGCCGTCGTGGTGTTTACCACTTCCAACTTACATGCAATTTGTAACCAGGGGCGCCGGAAGCTACTCAAGGCGGCGGGGGCAGCCATATAAAAAGGGCACTTTTTCTCAGCATTAATTTTTGCACGTGGTAAATAATATTTGCCGATCTTGCTCTATAGCATAAAATAACCAAAAAGTATAACGGTATAATATAACGAATGACAATGTATTCAGAAAGAAAATTCAACGGCTGAATTGTACATATTGATGCTACATTCCTATTTATCTTTAAGCCTGGTTCTCATATCTCGCCGATGGTCGCCAATCGTCGGCGATTTGTGATTTAGATGCATGTTAAAACGGGAAGTGCAGCAGCATGTTAAGTAATAACAGCATGTTAAGTAATAAAGAACAATGCAGAAAAGCAGTGCTTTTAGTCTTTTACTTAACATGCATCTAAATCATGGGTCGGCGACCATCGGCGACCATCGGCGAACCAGGCTTTAAAAAAAAACATGGCAACTTTAATGAATCAAAAAACACCCACCACGTGAAAAAAGTCTGGGCACAAGACACAGCTTAACCTCGTTCTCAGGACCTTTTTGAAATTGGTAAGGTGGGAAAAAGTTCTGGCATTGGCTGTTGGATTCGGCATTTTCATTGGTTGATTGCTTTACTTAAACATTCCTCGTGAAACATATGTATGTATATCTATGTAATCGAGTGAAATGCCCAATATTACTTCTAATAAACCCAATTCTCTCCTGGCATTACCACCTTAATGTATACAGAACTCGCGATCAAGCTCTCGGCAACGGCCAACCTCGTCCCCAGGGCATTTTGCCCTGGGAGGTTGGCGAAAATGTCCCTGGCATTGGGTGGTCACGTGACACCCAGAATATTGGGGTGTTTTGGCAAGAAAATTTATGCGGTCTTTGTGTTTCGTTTTTGTATAATACGTATACATGAATAATAAATAAGAAATATTTAACGCTCTGCCAAATCACTCATGTGAACCTTTATCATAAATGCAACTGGCTAGCATTATTCATCATGATACTCCCCACGATTATCCAGGATACATTTAAATGTCGGGAAGAAACATATATCTAATGTTGTTCTTGACTTTAACCAAAGCTATCGTTACAATTCTTTGGATGAACTTCGCAGAGTGGATTTATTGCAATTCATATTTTGATGAATAAATTACACTGTATCTGAATTAATTTTTAATTTTTAATTTTTATTAATTTTTAAACCGGCCAATCCGGTTATAGAATCGACCAGCCGATGCCAGGGCCATTTTCGCCGACCTCCCAACGTGGAGGCAAAATGCCCTGGGGACGAGGTTAGGCAACGACCTCCGTGGCTCAGTGGTCAGAGCATTGCACTAGAATCGCAAGGTCGTGGATTCAATTCCTGCCGGAAGTCCTGTGTAGTTGCATTTTTCGCAACTGGTCCCAGTTTGGTCTTAAAATGTATATATTCTACACTCGAATTTTCCTTCACCAAAATCCCTAGAATATGCTATGTATATATAGTTTTGTGCCAGTTATAATATGATCAAACAGCTTCAACGGGACCGCCAACGGGACAAATAGGACCGCCATTACAATGAACTTCTCCCGTGCACGGGGCTGCCATTACTCAGAATGATTTTGCACTCTAAAGTAAATTGTTAACTTACTACACCCAGTATTTCTGGGTGCTGTGACTAGCCGATGCCAGGGCCTTTTCCCACCCTCCAAATTTCAAAAACGCCCTGAGAACGAGGTTGGACACAACTAACCCAAGGCAAAATTAGTTTGCTGCCTCTGCATGATCTGCAGTAATAAGTTAGCTTGTGAGTCATTTGAGGTATTAATACAAAAGTCATTTAATACAATATATAATACAAATGGCAATTCCTGTAGAAAACATTCCTCTTGCGAGAAAGGGCAATTGGTTGCCCCCGTGCTGCCCCCGCGCTGTGAGGGCAGGGGGGGCAGCTGCCCCCGCTGCCCCCGTGGCGCCGGCGCCCCTGTTTGTAACAGCAAATCCTTCTGGCGTATGTGATGTAAGTTGTAGGAAGAAACTTCCTACGTCACAAAACCTCATTAATATGATCAACATCCCTCAATATTGCCTATCTCGATTCGTTGACGACTATACATAGCTTGGCAAAGAGGGCCTGGACATGAGACACAGTAACCCATGTCAAGATTAGTATGCTGCCTTCGGCAGCAATAAACTTTCCCGGTAAGTCATTATACATGTTGTGACGTCACTGGTTAGTTTCGCTTATAAAACCAACTGTGATATCTTAAAAACAAAGCAAGGAAACAAAAAACTGCAAAGACGTTACTTTGTCATTTTAAAAGTACTTTCAAATAAGACAAACTTAATTTTCTTAGCCATTCTCCAGCTATTTTATACAGTATACAACTATACGTTTCCAGGTTATTCTATTTTCCGTTAAAGTCGGAAAAGTTCAGTCAAAAACCGAAGACATAATTGAATGGTTTCAATGGTCACTCGGTTCCACTTTTATGAACTGTCTAAGTTTGAATTTTTCTCCTTTTGCTGAACTCGAGTGAACGACGACCGCGTCGAAATAAAGACTGGTACTACTTAACAAACAACAACGTGATTGGTGGAAAGTTTGTTTTGGGGGAAATTTGAGTATTTGGTGACAACCCCTTATGACGTATACGCAAATGAATATTTGTGTTCAAATCTATTGTTCTTATGCATAGTTGTCAATTTGCGTACGTCATGCATTAGCATTGTTACCGAAAGCCCAATTTTTCTCCAAAAGCGAACTAGCCATGGCAAACTTTGAGAGTTAATAGCGCGAAAACTAAGCACCAGATTCTCTTGAAGTTTCAGTGAGTGTTCCTGCTATGCTCCTCTGTACTGTTGTATTACGATACATGTTGTATTACGATACGTATTTATTTATCTCTCTCGAAGGCATAAAGGGCTCCATATTTATATACATCCAGTAATTAACATAATCATTATTATACAACATATTATTAACATAATCACTATTATACAACATCTTCCCTTGGAAAAAAACAAAACAAACTAATGTCTCAAAATTTTTTTTACATAATACTATAGTAATCAGTAATGTCAGACGTCTATATAGAAAAATATCTATGAGGGGGGAGAAAAAAAAATCAACCCCCAAAAATCCCGTACAAATATGCAGTATTCTTTTTGTGTTCTTTTCCCTTTACAAATTTAATTTTGTTGGTGGTCCAACGTGCCGGCCAGAACGGGTAACGATAACTGGTCTTGGGCTTGTAGGTGCCTCTACCAACTCAGAGCGTGGTGGATGTACCAGCCTTCGTGAAGTGGAGGTACTGGTTTCCGGTGGGTTTGTTTCTCTTGCTGTTGTGGTGTGATAGGAATCAGGTCCCGACGATTTCTTCTCAACGACGTACCTGCCTCTGTCTCAACAATGTAGGATCGCGGTAGAGGTGTCTTCTGAACTGTGATGGCAGGTTCTTTCATGTCCCGAACCCACACTTGTTGTCCTGACACCAACTCTTTTAATGGGCGGGTACGATGGCGACTGTTGAAATAGTCGGTCTGTGCCTGTTTCCTCTCTTCTTCGTGCGTCTTTAGCTTTGTTAAATCTGGCCACTTAGGAGCAAGTTCCTCTGGAATAGTGGGAACAATAGTGCGTAATCTCCGTCCAAAGAGCAATTGAGCGGGGCTATAGCCACACTCCAAAGGAGTTGAACGATACGCCATCAACACTTTTGCAGGATCATCTCCCTTTTTAAGAAGAGTTTTAATAGTCTGAACGCTTCTTTCTACTTCGCCATTTGACTGGGCATATCTTGGACTGCTCGTCACATGTTCAAATCTCCATTCCTTGGCAAATTTTGCGAACTCGGCAGAATCAAATTGTGGTCCGTTATCGGAGCGAATCACCTCGGGTACTCCATGTCGTGCAAATATCGACTTCAAACCACGAATGATCTCACATGATGTCTGCGAAGACAAAAGAGTTGACACTTCTACATATCGGGATCGGTAATTAACTACCAAAAGGTAAGTACGACCTTTCAGAGTGAACAAGTCAGCGCCCAGAACTTGCCATGGTCGATCCGGCACGATTGCTGAAATTAGTGGTTCCGGTCGCTGAACCCTTTGCTCGACACACTTGCGACACGACTGAACCATATCCTCCAATTGTCGGCTCAGGCCCGGCCACCAGATAGAAGACTTTGCTCGTTGACGACACTTGGTAACTCCTTGATGACCCTCATGGATGCAATCTAACATTTCCAGTCTCAGGCTGGAAGGTATGATGATTCGTGACGACTTCAGGAGTAATCCATGAGTAACTGTAATTTCACCTCTCGCTGACCAATATGGTTTAATAGCGCTTGGCACTCTGTGTTTATCCGGCCAACCCTCTCTGGAATAAAGTGCTATCTGCTGACAGACTTCGTCTTCTTCTTGACACTCTCTGATTTCTCGTAGACGAACGTCTGACGCTGGCAGTTGGGCGAGCACACTATCAACATACAAGTTTATTTCTTCCTGAAGATTCCCATTAGATGGTGACTCGACTGGAGCCCGTGACAATGCATCTGCGGTGACGAGCTGCTTTCCTGGGACGTGTGAGATGCCATAATCAAATTTCATTAACCTCATTCGCAAACGTTGAATACGCGGTGGCATCTCATCCAAACTTTTGGAACCTAGCAATGATACTAAGGGTTTATGGTCAGTTTCTATGTGAAAAGGCTTTCCAATCAAATAATCAGAAAGTCTCTCACAGGCCCAGGTGACAGCAAGAGCCTCTTTTTCCACTTGGGCATATCTGCATTCGACCGGTGTCAGAGATCTTGATATGTATGCAACTGCCTTACTTTCTCCATCTTCTTGTTTTTGTGTGAGAACTGCTCCAAGTCCATAGGATGAAGCATCTGCTGACACTGTGGTATCTCTTGACAGGTCGTAAATCGCCAGTGGCGGTGCTGAACTAAGGGCATCTTTGATATTTTCGAAGGCTTCCTGTTGAGCAACATCCCACAACCAAGTACTTTTCTCACTGAGTAGATCTCGAAGGGGTTTACTGATGCTAGCCAATTGGGGAATGTACTTTCCCATGTGACTTACCATTCCCATGAATCTTCTCAACTCCTTAGCATCGGTCGGTATCTTCATGTCCCTTACGGCGGACACTTTGCGGGGATCCACTTGGATACCGTGCTTCCCTACTCGCTGACCAAGGAATACGACGGTCTCCTTTGAGAATTCGCATTTCTCCAGGTTGAGGGTCGCGTTTGCTGCTTCGAGTCTTCTGAAAACCGATTCCAGCCTCTCATCATGGTGAGCTTGATCCTTTCCATAGACCAGAATATCATCTACTTGACATTCGACACCCTCGAGTCCTTCCAGGATACGTTGAATAGTTCTCTGAAAGTGTTCCGGGGCAGAAGAGATCCCAAACGGAAGCCTAGTATAACGATATCTCCCCCAGGGAGTGATAAAGGTGGTAAATGACTTCGACTCTGCTGCAAATTTCCTTTGCCAAAACCCCGAATTTGCATCTAACTTTGAAACGACTTTAGCTCCTGCCAATTTCCCGAGTGTTTGTTCAGTCGTTGGCATAGGATGATTTTCTCTCTGAATGGCTTTATTGAGCTGAATGAAGTCGCCACATATTCTTACTTCCCCATTGCTTTTCGGGACGACTACCATGGGTGAACACCACTTGGTCGGTTCATCAATTTGCTCGATAACACCAAGTTTCTCCATTCTATGAATTTCATTCTTTACTTTTGGCAATTGGGGAATCGCAATACGACGTGGCGTGGTTAGGTTAAATGGCTGCACCCCAGAATCGATCTTAATCTCGTATTCTCCTTCAAGACATCCCAGACCTTTAAACAACCGGGGATGCTTTCTCACGTACTGTTGTTTGTCACTCGCAGATTGAATTTCAGCGACTTTTTCGATGATACCCAAAGCATTACATGCTAGTCTGCCCAATAACGGCCTTTCAAGGTCTTCAATAACGTAAATTTCTTCTTCATAGGATTTCTTCTCATGTCGCAGTGTTGCGATGAATTTCCCCTTACATACCAATTGGTATCGACACGGACCATATAACCTTTTGTTCGCCTTCTTCAAACGAGGTGGTTCCGGTATGGCGTTGTAAACTCCCCAGGGAATGACGCTTACGTCTGCTCCACTATCTAGTTTGAAATTAACTAGTTTTCCGTTAATAGTGATTTCAGTTTCCAACAATTCTTTACTTGAGTCGGAGACCTCACCCAAAAATATCTCGGGGTTATCATGTTCGCCGTCTGAACTTTCATTGCCATAAATCTCGTCCACTTTCATTGACTGACACATTCTTGCGTAATGCCCCACACGGCCGCATTGGTGACACTTAGCCTCACGTGCCGGGCAAACATTACGATTGTGAACTAAATTTCCACATCTTGAACACGCTGTTTTTCTCGCCGGCCCTGAATACTTTGATGTCTGTGACACTTTTTTAAATTCCTGCTTCTTGTTTCCCTTAAACTTTGATACTCTAATTGCATCCGTATTTAAAGACTTTGATTCCCCCGAAGTACTTGCTCGAACGACTTCCTGTTGTTTATAAACGTTCTCGCCTTGTCTTGCCATATTGACAGCTTTTTCTAAGCTCAGGGTCGCATCCATTTGTAGTCTTTCACTGAGTTTTGCATCTCGTAGTCCAACCACCAATCGATCCCGAATCATCTCATCTCGGAGTGCTCCATACTCGCAATATTCCACCAGGCAATGTAATGCGGTTATAAAAGACTCAACCGCCTCGTCTGCTCCTTGAACACGTTGATTGAATTTCGCTCGCTCGTATATTGTGTTCCGCTTAACCACAAAATGATTATCGAATTTCTCCTTGACTTTATCGTACTCCCCGCTATCGTCCGCGGAATCAAATACAAAACTCATCATGATATCGTCGGCGTTATCACCCATAGTATATAGGAGCGAATTTACCTGTATACTTTCGCTTTTCTTATCCAAACCTGATGCTATTCGATATCGCCCATATCTTCTAATCCATTTTGGCCATTCTTCTGGCTTAGCAAAGTTAAACGCCTCTGGTGTTAAGATCGTGCTTGTTGATGGATTCATTTCGACTTTCCAAAACCAACTAGAAAGATTCCATTCCTGACACCATGTTGTATTACGATACGTATTTATTTATCTCTCTCGAAGGCATAAACGGCTCGAACGGCCCCATATTTATATACATCCAGTAATTAACATAATCATTATTATACAACATATTATTAACATAATCATTATTATACATGTACAATAAAACAACAAAAATGCCAACGGATTTTTCACTTCATAGACACTTTAAGCTATGCAATCATGTTGCTAGTCCCAGATCTCTTTAATTTGCAGGGGTTTTTTTTACTAACAGCTATACTTGAACGTCAATATCTTTGAAACAATTGGACGAAATCAAAAACTGTTAAAAAAAAAAATCAGTTATTTTAATGTTAGGAAACAACTTGCAGAAAGTTTAGTCTTGTCTAAAATTGATTATAATGATGTAGTGTCTGATCCTTTCCCTGCGTATCTCATCAAGCGCCTCCAGCGAGTTCAGCTGACGGCTGCTGGTTTTGTTTTAAATAGATTCGCCAATACATTCGACATACTAATACTAGGCTGACCCCCTATACCAGAACGTAGGAAATTTCATTTGTGTAATTTCGCCTTTATAAGGCACTAACACGTGCACACTAGCCAATGTACCTTAAAACTTCAAAAGTATACTTACCTGAACGGACATTGGTACCTCGGGAGTCTAATAATATATATAAAAGTATCTTCATTTATTGTAAGAGATCACACGAGGTTCTATAACAATGTATTGACCCTTTTATGACTTCTTTGTAGGATGTTTTCAAACTTTACAGTGCCCATTGGTTAAAAAACCACCGTCCAAATGTTATTGTTTTTCGAAGTTCCTTCTTCCTCCAAATCGTTTGGTAAGAATTAGAATGTATATTGCATATGAGTTTGTGAGTGATTTCTTTAGTCAAGTTGAATCAAGTTATGGTCTGCGGGAAACTCGCACTGCGAAAATGTTCTCGCCGTGCACAAATCTTTTGTTTTCCACTTATTAATAATATACATAAATAATACATTTGAGTGATTGAACACTAACGCTGCTATTGGATGGTTGCTTTGTGCACAAATTTGTATAAGCGTAAACAAAACGGTAGAACAAAGACACTGGCTGAGTTTCTAGATAACCTCGTACCCAGGGCATTTTGCCTCCACGTTGGGACGTTTGTTTTTATATAATACGTATTAGTATTAACCAACTAGTGGTCTATTACAAATTCTATTAAAAAAGTAATTAATTCTATTACAAAGACTATTAGTGATATACCCTAGTAGCGTTACCCAATGACAAACCATTTTATAACTGGAATATTCCTATCCCGACCAATCAGAAGCCACGACATATTCAAGCTGCCAGCAAAACCTGGAAACTAGGCCAACATGGCGTCCGCTAAAATTTATTTACGAATGATGTAATCATGAAAACAATGACCCGAAAGCAATTCAAAATTGTTCACATTGACATTTTTATGAGTTTGGGAGAAGACTGAAACGTCAATCAGGATTTATGTAGGTCAGCGCTTTAATTCTTTTCATAACCGGAGGGATTTTTGGATGGAGTCGATGTTTAATCAGTTATGTTAAGGCATAGTCCCTAGAAATAAATTGTCTGGAAACGCGGCCAAGTCTTTGTTCTAGGTTTTTGTTCACGTTTGTGCACCTTATTTCACCTTAACGCTTGCTGAACACATTGTATTTTTGCTATAATAATCAAAAATAAAGCAATCAACCAATAGCATCGTTGCTTTATAAATATTACTAAACGTAAAACAAAAGATTGTCCACGTCCCTTATTTGCCACCCTCAAGCTAAATTGTAGCTCATTGTTAAACATGTGTCTACTAAAAGTCTGTTTAGTTTTGAATATATTTAATTAGTTAAATATATTTTAGTAATATATTATTATTATTATTATTATTATTATTATTATTATTATTATTATTATTATTATTATTATTATTATTATTATTATTTTACATATTTAATAATTAAATATATTTTATTTAATTTGTTATATTTTTCGACTTTAATAGGCCTCAGGAGGAGATAAAGGCAAAGATCCCAGAAGTGAAAAGGTGCGGCTAAATTACCACTCATCAATCATGTATATGTTTTCACAATTCTATTTGATAATAATCAATCTAATTTGTTTTAATTATTTGATTTCTTGTTAGATGACTGTGATGCCTAAGCCAATATAACAGGGAAGATGAATAATGTTTTCTGTATGCATTTTGTGAATTAGTTAACTTTGTTAAAGTCATAAAAGAACAAATGTTTGCGTTGCGTTTTAATGTTGTCTCATGATAGCCTGCACAATGCAGCACAAATTATTTCTTGGTGTAGCATACTGTGCAATGGTAATTGTTTAAATCTTAGCTAGATAACTAGACAATTCCCTGAAATCGTTACAACGAGTGCAGCGACGTTTTTTAGACAAGGCAAAACCGCAGTACACGACACTAGGATATATGACAGGACATAACACGAAATGACACAGCAGGACATGACATGATACGAACGGACATAAGTACACAACACAATAGGATAACGGTACAACATGGCATGACACGACAGAGCACGATACGGTACAATTGGACAAACACAATACGACAGGACACGTGACATGACACGGCAAGACACGACACGACACGACACAACACAACACAACACAACACAACACAACACAACACAACACAACACGACACGACACGACACGACACGACACGACACGACACGACACGACACGACACGACACGGAACACGGCAGGATACAATAGGACACGAAACGATAAAACGCGACCGGACACGATACGATAGGATACGACAGGACACCATACGAATGATACGATAGGACAGGACATGACAAGACATGGGACACGAAATGGCAAAACAGGACACGAAATGACACGACAGGGCACGATACGACAGAACATGACAGGACATGACATGACACAACAGGACACAACTAAACATGACACGCCACTGAGGACAGGAGACGTTACAATAAGACACGACATGACATGAGTAATCAGCCCTTGAATTACGGCTTACGAAAAGCCCGCAACCTAGCTAAATCATCCCCTTCTTTCTAGAATAAAAAACCTACCAAAGTTCACTTTTCTCGCTTGTTTTGGTAACCACCGTATATATCCCGGGTCCCGGCTTATTTTCAAACCAGGTTTTATTTGCCGTGATTTGTCCCTGACCAGTGCATGCCGTGAATGGCGGGAAATTATAACGTTCTTTTTCGTTCTTGTACCGAGTTCTTGTGTTCGCCGGCTTTTAAAAATCAGTGGCGCGTCGCGTAAGAACATAAGTCTGAAGTAAATCCCCATTTACACGGAGCCAATTTATAGGCATAGTGATCGCGAGCCATCGCACTTGCCTTAGACGCAATATAGCTCTCCATCGATATCACAATCCCGCTAATTTGGCTCAATGTAAATGGGGCTTAGTAAGCAAATTTAACAATTAACTTGAACTAGATAAAGTATTAAAGTCATTAACAATTAGCAAGTCAATTCACAACAGCAATCGGAATAATATACTGGACATTCGTGATTCGTAGGTTCTCGCGGCCTTGCTCTTCCATCATTATCAAGTCCACTAACACAATTGTCACAAGAAGTGGAAGTTATGATCCCGTACTCGAATATAATATAGTAATCATCATTTATGCGCGTGATTCCTTTGGAGTTCCAAAGCCCAGCAACGCAAATAGATTTCGCCTAATCGGTGGGAAGAATTCCGTAGAAGTTCGTGGTAAAACAAGACATTGTCGCGATCTTCCTCGCTGGAAAAGTGTTCCGTTTCTAGTCTGTCCGAGGTATTCAGCAAAGGAAGTCGAAGAACAGTCTTTCTTTGGTGAAATTTGTTGTTGATATATACCATTCTTTAACTCTCCTCGTGTCGACAACGCTTTCAAAGCTTGAATGCAAGCAGCGAGCGTAATTTGAATAAACTTGAATAATTAAGTGGATCAAAAAAATTCGAGGCTGCTAATTGGCTAATCACGCGGCGGACCTATGCGAAGACACCCCTGCTCAAACGAGCATTAATTAATAGTCTTGTGTCATTGCTTGAGTATTGAAGCAATTGATCCGCTTGATATTCAAGCTCGACGAACGTTTGATATTTTGTCCCTTTGGTGCTACACTAACTTTATTTATTTCGTAACACTCTTCTTCGGTAGCAATCGAGTTTTGATTCAAGCAACCTGTCCCATGAGTGTCGATTTGTATGATGCATTTTATTAACTTTATTCATGTAAACAGTAAATGCATAGCTTTAAGTCAGATGCCGGTGGAAAAAAACACAACCCAATTTAATGAACATTTTCAGAGTTATGAGGTGACATCTACTGAACATGCAAAGAAGATTGTATATCATAAGGACTTCACTTGTTTCATTCCATTCAATATAACTAAACCAGTTGGAATCCATGCAGGCACAGAAAAATTTATATGTATGCGCGTGGAAATGCCATGTTAGTTGTTTTTTTAAAGTTTAAAATTCAATTCCTTGATAAAATATAAAGATGTTCTTAAGTACATATTGATGTTGTTAAACCCATACTCCCTCAGTCATGTTTATCCAATTGCAGTCTCTTATTTTAATTAATTAATTTCATATAGTTCTCCACAACCATTCCGGTTTGATCAGCTTTGATGGATCGCTTTCATTATTTTATTTTGGCTAATGCCACAATATTTAACAGCAAATATAGAGTTAAAACTACTCATGCAATGAAGTTTCTCCATCCTGGGTTAGTTAACATCCTGGGTTTGTTAACACATAATTAATGCTCTTTTTTCTTGGGTTATTTTAACCCTGGACATGGAATTAAAAAAAAAGAACTCCAATGAAATAACTCTATCCCGACTGGTTAAAATTACTCCATTCTTGGATTTTTTTATTTAACTCCAAAAAAAGAGGCAAAGTAACTCCAATGAATTTATTCCGTTCTGGTAGTTAAAATTACTCCTTTCCAGGATTACTTTAACTCTGAAAGTGGAGTTAAAATAACTGCAAAAAATTTATCCGTTCTTGAGAGTTAAAATTACTCCATTCTTGGATTATTCTAACTCCGAAAAAAGAGTCAAAGTAACTCCAATGAATTTAATCCGTTCTGGTAGTTAAAATTACTCCTTTCTGGGGTTACTTTAACTCTGAAAGTGGAGTTAAAATAACTCCAAGAAAATTATCCGTTCTAGAGAGTTAAAATTACTCCCTCTGAGGTTACTTTAACTCCGAATGTGGAGTTAAAACAACTCCAACGAAGTTACTCCATCCTAAGCAGTCAAAATTACTCCCTCTCCGGGGTTATTTTAACTCTTTGAAAATAACAGTTACATTATGCATATTGAGTAACATAGTGTAACTGTATAAGCAGTAACAGGCAGTCTTTGACTATAGGAAGTAAGATTTTATTGACATAGTGTAGTGAAAATTAAATGTGTTCAACTGTTGTTTATCTTTGAGAAATTTGTTTACTGCATGACATTAATTATGATTTTAACCAATTTGAATTTAGTTGCAACAACCAATGTTGATTTTAACCAATTTGAAATTGGTTAAAAAACCATTTCTAACCGTTTTTTATTGGTTGTCTCAGATGCATCTACTTGATCAATATTTATTGGTCAAAATCCCAAGAATTGGGTTAAAAATAACCCCAAAAATTGGGTTAAAAAGAATCCCAAAAATTCGAGTAAAAAATACTCCATATTTGGAGTAAAATTAACCCCAAAAAGGGAGTAGTAATAACCCCAAATGATTGGAGTAAAAATAACCCCAAAAAAGCGGATGGTCCTGAACCTTTTTTTTTAACTCCAAAATTGGAGTTAAAATAACTCCCTGGAAATAACAGTGCGTAGCTGGGGGGGGGAGCTGTGGGAGCCGCGGCTCCCCCCTTTAGATATAAAACAACAGACATGTAACAACAAAACTGATGCAATGTGAATTATGTCAGGAAATAAACTGTAAACAGTGTATTTAATGTACTGAGTGTATGCATTTTGAGTATCTATGTGACGTTTGCATGTTTTAAGTATTTTATATGACGTTTTTTAACCTTTAGGGTCTGTAAAATCTTCCTTCAAAAGCCAGGAAATGGAATTTCAGCGATTCTCGGTTTCAAACTTTCCCGGGGGGAGCATGCCCCCGGACCCCCCTAATGCAATTAACCCTCACTATCCATTTGACCTACAGTGTACTAGCTAGATTATCATTTTCTAAGTCTGTACAAATAATATAGCACTTCAGAAATTCCATAGTCATTATTTATTCCTGTGTTATATTATTAAAAATAAAGCGAAAACAGTACTCTTGACTTGGCAACGAAATTCTAAATATTTCCAACTGTAAGGCTAAGGTTGTAACTTGTAAAAAAGTAGAGTGCTGCGTATCACTGTTATTTTCAAGGAGTTAAAATAACCCCGGAGAGGGAGTAATTTTGACTACTTAGGATGGAGTAACTTCGTTGGAGTTGTTTTAACTCCACATTCGGAGTTAAAGTAACCCCAGAGGGAGTAATTTTAACTCTGTAGAACGGATAATTTTCTTGGAGTTATTTTAACTCCACTTTCAGAGTTAAAGTAACCCCAGAAAGGAGTAATTTTAACTACCAGAACGGATTAAATTCATTGGAGTTACTTTGACTCTTTTTTCGGAGTTAAAGTAATCCAAGAATGGAGTAATTTTAACTCTCAAGAACGGATAAATTTTTTGCAGTTATTTTAACTCCACTTTCAGAGTTAAAGTAATCCCGGAAAGGAGTAATTTTAACTACCAGAACGGAATAAATTCATTGGAGTTACTTTGCCTCTTTTTTTGGAGTTAAATAAAAAAATCCAAGAATGGAGTAATTTTAACCAGTCGGGATAGAGTTATTTCATTGGAGTTCTTTTTTTTAATTCCATGTTCAGGGTTAAAATAACCCAAGAAAAAAGAGCATTAACTATGTGTTAACAAACCCAGGATGTTAACTAACCCAGGATGGAGAAACTTCATTGCATGAGTAGTTTTAACTCGAGCTCTATATTTGCTGTTAAATATTGTGGCATTAGCCAAAATAAAATAATGAAAGCGATCCATCAAAGCTGATCAAACCGGAATGGTTGTGGAGAACTATATGAAATTAATTAATTAAAATAAAAGACTGCAATTGGATAAACATGACTGAGGGAGTATGGGTTTAACAACATCAATATGTACTTAAGAACATCTTTATATTTTATCAAGGAATTGAATTTTAAACTTTAAAAAAACAATTAACATGGCATTTCCACGCGCATACATATAAATTTTTCTGTGCCTGCATGGATTCCAACTGGTTTAATTTAGTTATATTGAATGGAATGAAACAAGTGAAGTCCTTATGATATACAATCTTCTTTGCATGTTCAGTAGATGTCACCTCATAACTCTGAAAATGTTCATTAAATTGGGTTGTGTTTTTTTCCACCGGCATCTGACTTAAAGCTATGCATTTACTGTTTACATGAATAAAGTTAATAAAATGCATCATACAAATCGACACTCATGGGACAGGTTGCTTGAATCAAAACTCGATTGCTACCGAAGAAGAGTGTTACGAAATAAATAAAGTTAGTGTAGCACCAAAGGGACAAAATATCAAACGTTCGTCGAGCTTGAATATCAAGCGGATCAATTGCTTCAATACTCAAGCAATGACACAAGACTATTAATTAATGCTCGTTTGAGCAGGGGTGTCTTCGCATAGGTCCGCCGCGTGATTAGCCAATTAGCAGCCTCGAATTTTTTTGATCACTTAATTATTCAAGTTTATTCAAATTACGCTCGCTGCTTGCATTCAAGCTTTGAAAGCGTTGTCGACACGAGGAGAGTTAAAGAATGGTATATATCAACAACAAATTTCACCAAAGAAAGACTGTTCTTCGACTTCCTTTGCTGAATACCTCGGACAGACTAGAAACGGAACACTTTTCCAGCGAGGAAGATCGCGAGAATGTCTTGTTTTACCACGAACTTCTACGGAATTCTTCCCACCGATTAGGCGAAATCTATTTGCGTTGCTGGGCTTTGGAACTCCGAAGGAATCACGCGCATAAAGGATGATTACTATATTATATTCGAATACCGGATCATAACTTCCACTTCTTGTGACAATTGTGTCAGTGGACTTGATAATGATGGAAGAGCAAGGCCGCGAGAACCTACGAATCACGAATGTCCAGTATATTATTCCGGTTGGTGTTGTGAATTGACTTGCTAATTGTTAATGACTTTAATACTTTATCTAGTTCAAGTTAATTGTTAAATTTGCTTACTAAGCCCCATTTACATTGAGCCAAATTAGCGATTGTGGTATCGATGGAGAGCTATATTGCGTTTAAGGCAAGTCCGATCGCTATGCCTATATAATTTGGCTCCGTGTAAATGGGGATTTACTTCAGACTTATGTTCTTACATTATGCATATTGAGTAACATAGTGTAACTGTATAAGCAGTAACAGTATCGGCAGTCTTTGACTATAGGAAGTAAGATTTTATTGACATAGTGTAGTGAAAATTAAATGTGTTCAACTGTTGTTTATCTTTGAGAAATTTGTTTACTGCATGACATTAATTAGGATTTTAACCAATTTGAATTTAGTTGCAACAACCAATGTTGATTTTAACCAATTTGAAATTGGTTAAAAAACCATGTCCGGATGGTCCTGAACCTTTTTTTTAACTCCAAAATTGGAGTTAAAATAACTCCCTGGAAATAACAGTGATATAGGTAGTGTTTTAGATAGAGCAAAGTGAAAAGGTGCTAAAGTGTCGAGATTTTTGTTAACGAAAAACTGACGTTTCAAGCGGAACCTTTCATCAGAGTGAAGAGCTCTGCTCAAAACTTCAATTTTCCGTCACTAAAAACCGCGGCAGTTTACCTGATTTTCACTTTGCTGTAGCCTAATGCCGTTGTTATACGCACGATGCAATATTTTGTGAAATCTGTGCGAGACAGCTCTTTAGCGATGAAAATTTCCTCACGGATATGAGTATACTGTAGATTGGACAAGTGTCACTCAACCTTGCAATCCTAATGAGATTTGGTCTAACTGGAAAGAGAAGTTCATGGCAGTTGTTAATAAAAATGCCCCGATTAAGAAAAAGCGTGTTAGAAATAAAAAGTCGCCATGGTTAACTAGAGATATCTGTAAATCAATATACGATCGTGATAAACTGAAATCTACTGCAGGCAACTCTGCAGACTGGGCGAAATATAAACGCTCTAGAAAATATATTACTAATAAGATAAAGACAGCCAAAGCAAAGTATTATCACGGACAGCTGAAAGGCAACTCTAAAAACCCTAGTGAGACCTGGAAAATTCTGAACGAAGTAATGGGCAAAAATACCAAATCAGGTAACAATGTCCCTTATTTAAACGTAAAAGAGAACAAGGTAGTTGACCCTGATGAGATCGCTGAAACCTTTAACACATATTTTTGTGAGATAGGTTGTGAGCTTTCATCAGGAATTGCTGAAACTTGCAAATCTTTCACTGACTATATTACCCCAGGAGGCAGTATTTTTTCTTTGATAGCAACTAACACGGAAACGGTTTTAAGGCTTTTGAAAGAAATATGTCCTAAGAAAGCAGCAGGCCTTTATAAAATTTCATCTGGTCTAACAAGGCTTGCTGCTCAGTGTAATTACCGAATCGTTATGTGAATTATTCAATAAATCTATTTCAACAGGAATTTTCCCATCTGATTGGAAAATTGCAAAAGTCTCTCCAGTTTATAGAGGAAATGAAAAAGATTTCCTGACTAATTATAGGCCAATTTTTGTGCTATCGGTGGTCTCTAAGGTCTTTGAAAAGATTGTGTACTCACAACTCTCCAGTTATTTAACTGATAATAACTTACTTTCGAAATACCAGTCGGGATTTAGACCTCTTCACTCAACTGTAACAGCTCTTCTCGATGCAACAACAGAATGGTTCATAAATATGGATAACAAATCCTTTAATTTGGTGCTTTTTCTCGATTTATCGAAGGCATTTGATACTGTCAATCATTCAATCTTATTACATAAACTTAGTCTTTATGGTGTCAATGATAGTGCTTTGGGGTGGTTCACAGACTATCTTACAAATCGAAAAAAAAACAATGTTGTGTAAATGGTAAATTATCCTCTCAACGGGGAATAAATTGTGTCGTACCTCAGGGATCAATTCTGGGGCCGTTACATTTTTTTTTTAATTTACATTAACGACTTGCCATACTGTCTAGAGCATTATAATCCTAGCATGTATGCAGACGATACTAATATTACAACTAGTGGCAAGTCGTTGGAAAAGTTGGAAAAGTTGGAAAAGCCCGAAAGGACTGGACGGGTCCTTTTGAGTCATCCCTTTTAGCCGAAACCCTAGAATACTGGCAAAGCAAAGCATTCTAGGTAGTTGTAGGCAACATCATCATGCAAATGATTCAGCTACCCTTGTTATGCAAAAATAGAAGTGTTAAAAGTTGTTGCATTTCATTTGCTCTCAAACTGTCTGACCAATTCACAAAATGTTTTAACAACTTCCGGCTTTGAATTTGGTTGGTGTTTGAGTAATAATTGCTGCCTACCGAATGGAGGCAGCACACTATTCTTGACGTTTCACTTGGGCTACCTATGTGTTAACTCGTGCCAGTCCCTTTGCCGAGCTATGTACAGCCGACAAGAATCTCGATTTGTTGAAATTTTTGCCGTCGAGATGTTAGATCATGTGATCCCTCAACTCAACTGGCTCAACTGCGCATGTCCCGCTAACACGTTGTCTTCTTTGTCTGTGGAAGTATTCATCAAGTCCATGAACATTTCAATGGCCAGTCTCGAGGAAAGTAATGTTCTTTTATGAGTTTATCGGCGTTGTTAACCACCCAATCTATGCAAGTAATCGAGTGGAACTCAAAAACCGTCGACAATGTCTTACTTAGTACAAGGAGACAAAATGCACTTGAATGCTTTTGACAATGGTCTCATTCCGCGTGAGGAATTATTATCGCTGAACAACTTACCAACTGTTGTTTGTTCGCCCGTTGAGGTAAATCATTACACAAAATCACCTGTGAAGGTGTCAAATATCGATCTACCCATTGTGGTGGAGCCCATTGAGGCACAAAATGAGAATCAAATTTGGTTTATAACTTATGGAAACGACTGTCAAGATTTGGTTCGTTCAGCCTTGATGAATACATGCCAGAAGTGCTAATGCCATCTGTTGTTATGAAATATGATGATATATTGAATTAGAGCAATATTTATGTTCTTTGCCAAGTGAATTAAACACCAATTTCTTTGAGATTGTCCCAGTTCAATCCATATCTTTGGCGTTAAACGCAACGGGAGATATCACTATGACAATACGGTAATTTAACTCCATATTGCCATATGAATCGACTTAATTGTAAAAGTAGGACACTGTGGCCCAGAGTTAAATTACAACGTCTGCCATTTGATTTTAGTTTTGTGGCCAAGTTGTTCGCATTTGTGATAGTAAAAGACGATATTTATGAAGAGCTAAAGTTGTAATTTACTATCTAATAGAAACCACGTCCAAAAGCGCGCACAACTACGATAACAACGATGTCGAACGCAAATGTTGTGCCTTCGATTTGCCGCGGCGCGCAACCTAAATCTGCTCAAATACCCGATTCCCAGTCACAAGAAAACAATTCTCATCAACAAGCAAAACATATAATTGTTTTTCTAAATGTACTGCCTTCAATGATGGAAACGGGAACTTCCAACGCACAAAAAAAAAAGAAAACGTTGCTCTATGTACCCGATCTGTCCTACTTTCTTCATTAATTTCCATGGTGATATCTCCCGTTGCGTTTAACGCCAAAGATATGGTTCCAGGTTTATAAAAACAGTAATATTAAAATACAAGTGTACATTTGACAGATGAATATGAAAGTTAATTCAATATAAAGTTCAATGAAAAATAAACATTTTGAAATTAAAACAAGACGCCTGGTCAGGCGTTCACTCGGGCTACTGCAAAATCACAGTACTATGCAGTGCTAAGGTCTAAAAGTCTATTAAACACATTGGTCACAGACAAAAGTCAAAACGCAATCCAATTCTCCGATAGAAAACACAATTTGCAATAACAAAACACGATTGCCTTTATTTATTAACGTATTTCCACACAACGGCGTGTGCGATTGTAAGTGTATATAATATCAAGATCCTTGCCGACATTACTGACCAATAACTATGTCTGTGAACACGCAGAACACATCCGAGACGAGTGATCAGACATCAGGAAAGCAAAGAAAGAAAGTATTATTTCCACACATGTACAGCGTTCAATATGTCAAGTCTCTTCGCCTTATTACACAGCTTCATGTTTACCTAGAAAGTGTCACTTGCAAGTTCACTTAATGAACGGCGTGTGCGATTGTAAGTGTATATAATAATATCAAGATACTTGCCAGCGACATTACTGCCCAATAACTATGTCTGTGAACAAACAAATCACATCCGAGACGAGAAAGCTCACTCACTCACTCACTCACTCAGTCGAAAAGAAAGAAGGCAATGGTTAGTTACATGCCTCAGTTTCGCAAAGTTTATTGGTCAATATCGCCAGCGGCCGCGCGGAGGACTAATAACGCGTCGCAAAAAAATAAAAATAAAAATAAAAATAATAAAAATAAGAATCGCGAAACATAGACTCGGCTACCACAGGTAGCCCGAGTAATAAAAAGTCAACTGGCGGTTATTAACAACGCCGACAAACTCATAAAAGAACATTGCTTTCCTCTAGACTGGCCACTGAAACGTTCATGGCCTTGATGAATAATTCCACAAACAAATAAAGGCATGATTTGTTGTACTTTAACACCGTGAATTTTTGTCGAAGAAGTGGACAAAGACGACAACGTTTTTTTGGCAACATGGTCGATCTGCCCATGGCATAGCCGAAGTTGAGGTATACATATAAAGGAATACCCCAAAACATCTAAGGTCCACGCATTTCGAGACCATTTTAGATGCACTGGAAAAGATTATTATTTAAACAATTTAATTCTGTTATTTGGAACAAAAAATTGAAGGTTGATCTTATAGCAATCCCCCTTCTCCAAATAGTGTGATGTATGCCTCCTCATAGCATACTGACATGCACCGTTGCAGACATTGTTTCTATCCTTCGCTGTGCAAAGGCAGCATTTCACTTCTGATAAGAACTTCTAGTCATATTTCCTATTGGTTGTTTGGAAACCACAAACCATTAAAATTCAAAACAGGAAGCTTGCAACAAATTTTATCAAATGAATTGGTCAGGTTGTCGAGGAACTGAATTGCGACAATATTTTACAACCTCGGACCCAGGGCATTTTGCCTCCACGTTTGGAGGTCAGCGAAAATGGTCCTATCGGCTGGTCACGTGACATCCAGAATTTTGGTGTGTTTTGGCAAGAAAATTTATGCAGTCTTTGTATTTTGTTTTTCTATAATACGTATAAATGAATAGTAAAATGAGAAATATAAAACGCTATGCCGACCCACTAATGTGAACATTAATCATAAAAGCAACTGGCTAGCATTATTCATCATGATATATATTCATACATGTAAATTATAAATGTCATTTACAATTCGAGAATAATTCATTGGGACACTAAAGCATCAAATAGCTTCGTTCTTGCGTTTTTGACTACTGTGAGATAAATAACGTTCTTTTCCCTTCCCCCATCCCCCACCAATCAATGCTGATTTCCTGGAAACACTTCTGAGTTCTAGTAAAGCAAATTAGACGTCACAACCGTGATCCGAGGGGGGAGGGAAAGCACATTTTAATCATATCGCGTGCGCACAGGAGTCACCTGACATATACGCTCTGTCTCAATGCAATGATGTATTCCATGACTGACACCCTTTCGGCAGTGGCCGATAGGGCCCCTGTTGCACGTCGCAGTTTTTCGTGCAACTTGTCACGCAACGCCAACGCCATTGATGCATCTTAAGACAAATTGCACGCAGCGACCGTCTGTTACTACGTAAAGAAAGGGAGCGGAAGGGTTTTTAACTAAAGAGAACTGGCCTTCTTTGATATAAATATCGCCTAAGACTAAATATAGATTCATAAACTCTACTATTCCTTAGGAGGTTTTTATATGGAGGCGAGCCAGCCCGTGCATCCGGGTCGGACACGACTGACCGGGTTGCATGGCTCGCCTAAAAGCTTTGTACACGCGACAAAATTTGTTTTTATCAGCTTTAATTTTTTCGACGTATTAACAATTCACAAGTTCTGTTTGTTCATGTACAGTTCATATTTAAAACAATGAAATGCCGTGTCTTGCCAGAACTGATAAATCACTCATTTAGCACAACAAGCAAGCCAACCCAGTTATAGGCGAGCTAGCCCTTCTCGTGTAAACACAATAAAAATCATCTCGGCAAAGCGGCAAAAGCTCAGATTTCCACGCTGCTCTGACAACCACTTAATCACAAAGGCTTCAGCGCTTGAAATATTTTAATTATGAGCTGAAGCAAAGCTGAAGCGTGTGGGCGGTTTCCTATCCTCAAGGGCAAAGAGTTGATAGAAGTAAAATTATGGATAGTATTGGATACACTGGATATATATATAAATATATACTCTGCATGTTTAAAAAGTTGCACACGCTATGTATGACGCTAACTATATTCACAGCCGCATTGTCGTATATCGTCTTTGACTTTTCTTTTTAATTCATTGACAGTGGTTTGGTTTTGTTTACTTCAACCGACGATTAGAAGATAAAAATAGTCATTCGTGCATATATAATTTGAAGTGGTGACGTCGAATTTGATGTCGTTATATATTTACGCAACTTGCTTTGACGAGTAATTTAGAAAAAAATGCCCTCGCACGACAACCGGTTGTTATTGTCGAAAATCTTGTTTGGGAATTATTCTTGCGTTATGAAAATGTTATGGGTTTATTTTTTATTGTTTAGTATGGCGGGTTGTACTGGAGACGATATGTTGGATTCTTCGCTTTTTTCTAACGTTCTGAAGCAATTACAAGATAATGTTCTCGGAGTTAAGAAAATGCAGGTAAAGCTGACTGATATTCCGTTATAATTTATATGTGTTATTGACCGCTTTAATAATTGTACATTAATTTACGTGTAGTATATATGTAGTACATTTGAGAGCTTGATGTAAACTAACAGACATTTATTAGATGTTCGTCAAGCTCTAAAGGCCTGGCCAAACGCTTTCAACATTTCATTCAACACCGTTCAACATTGTTGAATTCAACCGTGATGCAACATGTTGAAAGCGTTTCAGTGGCTACACCTGTTGAATGATGTTGAACGTTGTTGAATTATGATGTTGAGCAAAATTTGAACATGTTCAAATTTTCGTTCAACACGCGTTCAAAAATGTTGAACGATGTTGAATGAAATGTTGAAAGCGTTTGGCCAGGCCTTAATTCTCAGAAAACACTTCTTATGTAAAAACTAGCTGTAAAGCCCGTTCTCCACTAGGCGAATTTGTTCGCGCGAATCGAATCGAAATACCCGTTCATGCAATGTAATTGGTTGGTGCTGCTAGTTTTCGCGCCAATTTTCTTTCTTGCCAATCATATTGCCGGAGAATTCGCTTCGCGCGAACAAATTCGCCTAGTGGAGAACGGGCTTAAGGGTCCATTTATATGAGGCGAGCTAGCCCGGTTACTGGACTGATTTTAAGTCACGAAAATCGTTCTATGACTGCAAAAAGAATTAGAATATTTTGTGTGCTATATTTACGAAAAAACAAAGTCAACTCTGCTTTGTTATATTATTTTGCATTTCTCGAATAGTCGTAATACGATTTTCGTGACATAAAACGGCATGGACGTGATATCAACTGAATTGCTCTTAATTAACTGGTAGCATTTGCGTACAAGAATGGATGTAGTTAAAGTGACGAAGAGTTGTTATGTATACATGTTGTACATGTATAACAACCACTATACAGAAGCTTACAATTATTAGTAGTAAAGTAGAGATAGTTTAAGTCAAAATTGGAGCGCAAACAAGCCATATAGGTGGTGTACAACCAGTCCCTTGAGATTCGAAGGACAAAGATATTTTCGCCATGTTGGATGATATTATAATTGCAGATGGTGCGTGAAAATCTTTTGAAATCGTCAACCAACATGGCGGCAATGACGTAAGATGCACACCAGCAATTAAGAATAGATTTAAGTAAGTAGGAAAAGGAACCTTCGCTGATCGGATTGGTAAACCACAATAACGTGATTCCTGTTATTGTGGGAAGAACTTGGCAACTACGTAGGAATGGTTTTCCTAGGTGCGCCATAGCGTGACCTTGCGTGACTTTGCGTGACCTTGCGTGACCTTGCAACAACTACTGGTCTTCCTGTGAGCTACCCTATAGAACGTTTTCACTCACGTGATCGGTGGCCCATTGGGATGGTGAAACAATACGAAATATTTGAATAAGAAAGAGCTAATTCCCATACCGTACACCAATATGGCCGCCATTTCATTGTTTTGGTACACCAATATGGCCGCCGTGACGTAAGATGAAAACGCTCTAGAAATAAGAGTGCACGATGAGTGTTTGAGAGAGTTGAGTCGAGTTGGGTAGAGTGACTGATCGAAGAGTGTAACGATTGCCAGTAAATGTATTTTAGAGTGTAGAACCGATTGTCGTGCAAGTTAACTGTCATTCAATAAAAGATTGAAACGAAAGATATAGTCCCAGGTCATTGTGAAAGCCGGCGACACGTGCAGAGACTCAGTTGTTTTGAAGAGTTTTGCAACAGGTTGGGCACCGCGAAAAAGTCGTCACATTTGAACAGGGGGTAATTGAAAGTACTCAGATCATAATAAGATAAAAGCTTGGACTTTGTTTTTAGTAAAATTACTGAGTAATTTACCCGGGAAAATACTTATCCAATTCATTAATAATTCATGAAATAAAATCACAAAGATATTAATGTTCAAGAAGAGAATTTTTTCAGCGTGATGTAACACACGCTCAAAATTGATTAATTTCTACTGATCATATCTACATTCATAATTATAGAATTTTTTATCTTTCGATATGTTGCTCAACCCTCGCATGTGCTTAATTAAAAGTTTGTTGACTGTATGAGCTACACAACAATGCTAAAATAAAGAAATTTTCAACGGTACGCCAAAAACAAAATGTTGTTGAACACAAACAAACTCATCGTCGTTCTCAGCGCCCCCTCGGTACACCGGGAAATCGGAGGCCCTGGTCAGATGAAAACGATTGAAGCACGTGATTGGCAAGAGCAGGGAAACAGGGGTTTTCCACTGGGGTTTTCCAAAGATAATTCAGTGTAAACAAATATGGCCGTCGGATGGCCATGAAAAGGTTTGCTATTTAATATCGTTGCTTTTCTGCATTTTGAAATGTACAAGGGTCTCGACAAAAGCTACATGTATGGCCTGTAATAAAAATTATAAAAAAAATAAAGAAAATACGCGGCGGAATGTCGAAAGCCAAACAATATATGTACAAACATGTGGCATGTCCGTATAATAAAAGCGACAAACGCATGGTTTCGAAGACGAAATGAGGGGTCGACGGCAATTATTAACGGTAAACATCTACCAACAATGCGTTCCAATACAACCAGAGAATGAAATCACATGATTTTTGTTTTGGAGCGAAAAGCAAACTTTGCAGAAATTAACAATATTTGCATGTTGTCGTCACACTGAAATTAGTAGGATAGACAAGTCAAACGGCTTCATTGTAAGATCTGAGCAAGACAAAAAAACTACATAAGACAGAATCTAATTTCGTTTCACAGAAAGCATTAATTAGTAAACAAGTCGTCAGATGAAAGGAATGAATACATAATTTACCTACCAACGGCAATTTTCCCAAATACCCCTCAGATATCAAGAGCGCAGAACTTGGATAAACATGAACTGGTAATTAAATTTTGGAGCAAAAGGTAAATTTTACAATAAGTCGATCATGCATCCTCGTATATTTGAAAATGTGAGGAAGACATAACCACTAAGGTGTTTGCAAGATTTACTAACTATCTGTCAGTTAACCAGAGCTTTAACGTATGTCGATAATTTCCTGGCAACACGGACTTTGTTCTGAGATTTGAAAGGAGATATTTCAGTGGCAGGTTATATAAATATTGGAAGATGAAATGGCTGTATGAGAAACCACAACTCAATGAGCCTGCTGTATTTCTCAATAGCGGTAACAAATTTCCCTGCTCCTGTGATTGGCTGGACGAAGGCTATTGTCGAAAACATGAAGTGCATGGGCAAATATATTTTCAACTGTAAACAACGGCGTGAATAGAGTGAAGGTTATCGCTCAGATAACACCGGAAAAGTGAAGTGAAGTGCTGCCTCAAATGGGACAACACTGAACTTTCGCACCCAGGGCGATGTGATGTATTCAATGACTCAATGTCCTAGAATCTAGGACATCCCGTTTTCATCTGACCAGGGCTCTGATTTCCCAGTGTACCGAGGAGGCGCTGGGAACGAGGATGAAACAAACTTTGTATTGATTATCTGTAAAGGCGGATTCCATAATGAAAGTTGAAGCTAGCCAAAATGTTGCCCGTATTACCCAGTATATTATTTGAGATCAGTGGTATTACCTCACTCTAACTCTTTCCTGTCCGAATTGGTCTTTAGTATTTTATTCTGGCTAACGCCAGACGATTTTTAATACTCACCTCTGAGGAAGCCCTTGGACAGGAATGAATTAAAGTGCCTATGAAACGAAAATTAAATATGTGTTATTTGAAAGAACGCTTAAAATGATAGTCACATCTTTTTCAATTTTTCGTTTCCTTGCTTACAACTCATTATGCACATATGACGTCAAGATGTTTAATTTGTATATCAAACAAACTGAAAACAAATTGCTCGTGAACGAAGAATGGAAACGAAGAATTGGAAAAGATGTGACTCTATCATTTTAAGTGTTCCTCCACATAAGACAGACTTAATTTTCGTTCATAGGCACTTTAGCACCCCTCTAGGCAACTTGCGAGTTGTATTTAAAGTGTGTATGAAATGAAAATTAAGTTTGTCTAATTTGAAAGAACTCTTGATATTGTAAAGTAACATCTTCTACAGTTTTTCCATATCTTACTTCATTCTTGAGATATTACTATTTGTTTGATATGCAAATGAGCACACTGCATACGTCACATTGTATGAGTTGTTGGAAAATTAGGAATATTGTTGAAGTTATCGAACAAAGTCACACGAAACTGGGCATGTAGGTTTATTTGTCTCATGACTTTAAACAAACATAGGTTCAAGCGATTTAACAGATTAATATCAATGATATGCACAATTTCTCAGTAACTCATTATACAATGTGACGTATGCAGTGTGATCATTTACATATCAAACAAATAGTAAGATCTCAAGAACGAAATAAGATGTGGAAAAACTGTAGAAGATGCTACTTTACAATATCAAGAGTTCTTCCAAATTAAACAAATTTAATTTTCATTTCATATACACTTTAATGAGTAAAGTTGTTGCAAGTTGCAAGAAAAATCGCATCGTGTAACAGCACCTTTATTATTACTTGTTAGTAAAAACGGTAAACATGTATATAAGTGGGAGAGGGTGCGTGTACTGTGTAAGAAAGGAAGATTGTTGAATAACAGGTCGAACTTGTAGTTGTCGGCTGTATTTATTACATACACTACAGTTTAATATTTCTGAGAGTAAATGTTAAAGCTTGCCAACTTACTACGTGCATACGTACATATACAACTCATCATACCTCTTTCTTGTTCAATTGTCTTTACAGAACTATTTTGACAAGTTAAGATTTGTTCATGAGCCTATTGATGGCAGCAAACTTATTGCCAAACTGGCCAAACAATTAAAACAACGATTTCAAGAAAAGATCGAAGCAGTTGAACAGTTACGAACGGCCATTGAGGACGCTTACACTGATGGGAAGGTAACGGCCAAAGCAAATTTTCCTGAATGCTGCAAGGTTGACCCGACTTCCAAAAACTACAGATTTCCAATAAAAATCATTGCTGATACTATGTGCGAAAACCAAGCAAGTTCGTTGGATTCAAATGCGAAACATTTGCCCAAATCAGTTTTGGATAAAATGATTCAAATTGCAGACGAAAAACCGAACACAAGATGGCAGTATTTTGGTTCTCAGGAAGGATTATATTACAACTTTCCAGCAGCAAAATTTGCAGATTGTACAAGTTACGACCATCGTGTTCGTCCGTGGTACGTGCAAGGTATTGCACCAGAACCAAAGGACATTGTGATTATTATTGATAAAAGTGGTTCAATGGCCACACAACATGGCGGGAAAACGTTGATGGAAATTGCTATCGAGGCTGCTATAACTGTTTTAGATTCTCTAAATCCAAAGGACAGGGTAAGCTAAACAATACCATACCATACCATACCACACCACAGCATACCATACCATACTACACCAAACCATACCTCACCATACGATGACCGAACCACACCATACGATACCAAACTAAACCATACCACACCATACCATACCAACGACATCATACCATACTAAACCATACTATACTATACTAAACCATACCACACCATACCATACTAAACCATACCACTCCATACCATACCATACCATACCATACCATACCATACCATACCATACCATACCATACCATACCATACCAAACCATATTAAAGTATACCACACGATATCATAAACCGTACCACACCATACATACCATACCATGCTAAACTACACCACACCATTCCATTCCACACCACACTAAACCATACCACACGACACCATACTCTACTAAGCCATACCATACCATACCATATCATACTAAACCATACCATACCATAACATACTAAACCATACCACACCATACCATACTGTACTAAACCATACCACACCATACCATACTATACTAAATTATACCACACCATATACCATACTAAACTACACCACACTATACCATACCATACTAAACCATACCACGCCATACCATACTAAACTATACCATACCATACCATGCCATACCACATAAACCATGCCATAATACTAAACAATACTGCACCATAGCATACTAAACTATACCACACCATACCATAACATACCATACTAAACTATACCACACCATGCCATACTAAACTAAACTATACCATACTATAGCATACTAAATTATACTACACCATACCATACCATACTAAACTATACCACACCATATCATAATAAACCGTACCACGCCATACCATACCATACCATGCTAAACTACACCACACCATTCCATTCCATTCCACACCATACTAAACCATACCACGCCATACCATACTAAACTATACCATACCATACCATACCATGCCATACCACATAAACCATGCCATAATACTAAACAATACTGCACCATAGCATACTAAACTATACCACACCATACCATAACATACCATACTAAACTATACCACACCATGCCATACTAAACTATACCATACTATAGCATACTAAATTATACTACACCATACCATACCATACTAAACTATACCACACCATATCATAATAAACCGTACCACGCCATACCATACCATGCTAAACTACACCACACCATTCCATTCCACACCATACTAAACCATACCACACGACACCATACTATACTAAACCATACCATACCATACTAAACCATACCATAACATACTAAACCATACCATACCACACCATACCATACCATACTGCACTAAACCATACCACACCATACCATACTATACTATACTATATTAAATTATACAACACCATATACCATACTAAACTACACCACACTATACCATACCATACCATACCACACTAAACGATGCCATAATACTAAACCATACCGCACCATAGCATACTAAACTATACCACACCATACCATAACATACCATACTAAACTATACCACACCATACCATACTTAACTATACCATACTATAGCATACTAAACTATACTACACCATACCATACCATACCATACTAAACCATACCACACCATAACATACTAAACTATACCATACCATAGCATCCTAAACTATACACCATACCATACCATACTAAACCATACCATAACATACTAAACCAAACCACACCACACCATAGCATATTAAACTATACCACACCATACTACATGCACCATACCATACTAAACGATACCATATCATACCATAGCATAGCAACTTATAAACTATACTACACCATACCATACTGTACTAAACCAAACCACACAATAGCATACCATACTAAACTATACCACACCATACCATTCCATACTAAACCATACCCGCACAATAGCATACCATATACAAAACTATACCATACCATACCATACCATACTAAACCACACCACACCACACCACAACCATACCATACTAAACTATACCATAACATACCATACTAAATCATACCACACCAAACCACACCACACCACACCACACCATACCATACCATACCATACCATACCATACCATACCATACCATACCATGCCATACCAAATCTCACCACACCATACTAACTATACCACACCATACCATACCATACCATACGTACCACACCATACCATACCATACCATACTAAACCACACCACATCATAATAGACCATACTAAACTATACCACACCATAGAACCATACCATACTAAACCATACTAAACCATACTAAACCATACTAAACCATACCATACCATACCATACCATACCATACCATACCAAACTATACCACACCATGCAATACATATTAAACCATACCAAACCATACCATTCTAACCTACATACCATACCATACCATACCATACCATACCATACCATACCATACCATACCATACCACACAACATCTCACCATCCCAACTCTCACAATTTGTCTCACAGGTTGGACTAGTTGCCTTTAGTACAACAGCAAATACTCCTCCAGGTGAACTAAAAACAAGCTCATGTTATCAAAATCAACTGGCAACAGCTGTTGCTGTTAATATAAAATATCTTAAAACATACTTGAAGAGCATTAAAGCAGAAGGTATTGTGATTTAACTCCATTCAGTACATCTTCGTCAGACAGCAAAGCAACTTGCCTCTCACCACTGAAGTTAAGCCCAGTTGAATGTAGTTAGTACTGGGATGGGTAACTAACTTAGCTTCATGTGAGTAGAGTTGTTGGTTCTTTCCTGTACCTCGAGGTTTTTTCTCAGGTTCTCCGCTTTTCCTTCCTCCGCAAAATCAACACCGTGCATACCTGTAGTTTTCCCAACTAACTAGTTCCATCAAGGGATGAGGGCCATTGAGTTATCAGTATCTAAATACTGTCCTGTGCTAACCTCAATAAATAAAGTCACTTTACTAGCTTTTACTTTTTAATTTATCTTTTTCAATGTAATAATGACATTTTATGTTATTTAAAATTAAATCTCATCGACATAAAATAGGTACATACTTAAAAGTTATACAGCTTGTTAACAAGATGTGAAATAAAAGTAGCGTGCGCGTAGGCAGTGTTGAAACAACAATGGAAATATAGTAAGGTTAGATATACTGCCGAAACAGAGAACGTAGGAGTCTAACGTTTCGAGCGAAGTCCCTTAGTCAGAGAGAAACGTGTCAACAAGACGTTAACACGTGCATGTTACAAAGTATGTTGGAATCGAACAAGTTGTTGGAACAACCTGAGAAAGACTCGTTGATCACAACAACTTGTTACAAACTTGCTAAGAACTTGTTGTAGGATTGTCTTACCAGTTGGTTGTGTGAAGTGAAGTGAAGTGAAGTGAAGTGAAGTGAAGTGAAGTGAAGTGAAGTGAAGTGAAGTGAAGTGAAGTGAAGTGAAGTGAAGTGAAGTGAAGTGAAGTGAAGTGAAGTGAAGTGAAGTGAAGTGAAGTGAAGTGAAGTGAAGTGAAGTGAAGTGAAGTGAAGTGAAGTGAAGTGAAGTGAAGTGAAGTGAAGTGAAGTGAAGTGAAGTGAAGTGAAGTGAAGTGAAGTGAAGTGAAGTGAAGTGAAGTGAAGTGAAGTGAAGTGAAGTGAAGTGAAGTGAAGTGAAGTGATGAAGATTAAGTTGGTAATACTGACTTGATGACTTTCTTTAGGCAATACCTTTTACGGAACAGCGTTGAAAAAAGCATTTGAATTATTAAAAAGCCCCAGTGAAACTCCCACTACAACATTCAAAAGAAAGAAAGTGATCTTGTTCTTAACTGATGGTGAACCAACGGATGGGGACAATGATATAATTAGAGTTGTTAATCAAGAAAAAGTATCCTTAAGACGTTCTACATCAAGTGATGCTGTCATCTTTGCTTACGGCATTGGAAACAATGATAATTTTGGATTATTAAAGAAGATTGCTGATGATACCGAAGCAGAAGGAACTAAGGTACTAATGAGTCGTTTTACTGTATGTAGCATTTTTGAAGTGAAACGTCAATTAACCACAATCCTTTGCACGCATTAAATATTGTTTCGTGCAGAATAACAGAAAGATAAGATTTTAAAAGGGTAAACGTTGGTAGGAAAGAAGTTCTTGCTTACTTAAGGGTGTTCGGAAGTATTTCGTTGCTAGGCAACATGTTGCTAAGGATATTACTTCCGGTCGCAGAAATATTTTCACAAAAACATATTTTTGTACTTATACACTGCAAAAAGGTATAAAATGATAACAAAAGAAAACAACGAAAAGAGCCGAGCAAGTTTGAGCAAGTACCAAAACAAAAGAGAATTATTCCTTTCCTGTAGAATGTTGCTGGCAAAAACACTTGAAGAGTTGAAGAACTTCGATACACAGGCGGCGATGCAAAAATAAACGAAGGACGTCGTCACGTTGAGCGCCGGAATTTATAAATCGGCGGAGCTGATGCACCATGAATCAAACATTCCGAAGACAGTGGACATCAACTTTTAACTTTGTATGTAGAACAAGACGACTTTTCGAGCATTCTTGGTTTGGAAGCAATTTTTTTCCTGCCCCCCCCCCCCCCCCCCCCCCCCAATTTGCCCCCTATTTTATTTTTCTTTTGCCAATAATAGTACCAATAATGAAACTACTTTAGGATAAATTAAGAACTGTAAATTGTTGGAAACTTAAACTTCCCACTACACTATACTTGACCTTAGCCCTTAGGATATCTCACTTTTCAATTCGCAAGAAACGCCGCCAAATACAGTTTTACAACAGTTACGTGAAAAAGGTTTTGCCCCCCCCCCAATTTAGTTTGCACCTCGATCCCCCCCCCCCCCAACTGCGAGGCCTGGCGCCTCCACTATTAGCCCTAGTAAAGCCGGTTTTCCACTAGGCGATTTTTTTCGCGCGAAGCGAATTTTTCTTTAGTCTCATGCGCTCTGAGTTAGAACTAATCAGAAATCTATTGAAATCGAACAAAAGCGCTTCGCGCGAAAAAAATCGCCTAGTGGAAAACCGGCTTAAGAGGGCTGGAATTTACCTCGCGTTGGCTTGTTTACTGACTTGTGCAATTTTCCAGGAAGCCCAAAATAAACACCTCTTAAATGTATACGCACCATTCAAAACATCAGTTTAACTCCATCTCGTATCGCTATTGATTACCCATCTAAAGTATCTGTTTATACTGATATTTTGTTTCTCTCCCTTGACATCAGGGAAGATTTATACTGATCAAAGAAGAAGATGTTGGGCAACTTAGGAGTGTTTTTTCTTCATTTTACGATCTATTTGCCAGGAGAACTGTGCGACGATCACATTCTCTTTCTGTTCCTTATTACGATCTTCTTGGTTTAGGTAAGGAACCGTTTACAACACTATTGTTACCAGGTACACTTATCTAAAAGGAAATTCAAAAAATAGACACTATGACTATTTACCAATTAGATTATGAGCTCGAAATTTCTGAGTGAATAGTTGACGAGAGCGAAGCTCGTGGGGACTATCACCTCATAGAAATTGAGAGCGAATAATCTAGTTGTTTTAGTAGAACCTAACTGTACCTTAGTTCTTCTGGATTATTTCAAAAAAACGAAGCATAACCATTGTTTCTGTGTGAAAACCAAGGCAAACAAATTTTTCACTTTTCGTCTTACTGCATGGACGCGTGGGTACTGGTACTCAATTTCGTACTCGCTATCTATTTAACAACAAGACGCCTACTCAGGCCTTCACTCGGGCTACTGCAAACTCGCAGCTGCAATTACATCACATATAGTGCTAAAATCTATAAAAGTCTAAACATCATTGGTCTCAGAAAATAGCCAAAACACAATCTAATTCTCCGATAGAAAACACAATTCGCAATACACCAAACACGATTGCCTGTATTTAACGTATTTCCGCACATCGTATTTCAACACAGCACGATCATGTTCAATCAGCGATTGTAAGCCTATATAAGATCGAGATACCTGCCAGCGAAATTACTGAACTATAACTATGTCTGTGAACACACTGAACACGTCCAAGAAAGAACACTTGACTTCAAACAACGTGAACACACATCATGATTTAAGAAAGCGAAGAAAGAAAACATGAAGATTAGCATTTAGCACGCATCATCAGCCGCGCAAGGCCTGATGGGATGACGTAATGATTGCTATTTCGAAACATAGACAAAAAAATAATAACAATAACGGAACCGAAACCTAGACTCGGCCTACCATAGTAGCCCGAGTAATTAGTCACCGAAGTCGAGATGATTATCGTTGAATATTTACCGAACTGCGAAGCGGCCGAGGAAAATATAAACGATAATCACTGAGACTGAGGTGACTAATTGTTTTAGTAAAATTTCAGGCCTGAGAAGAATAACCAAGAAATTTAAAACAGACGTCTTTAACTGTCGTAGTTTTCTCATGTAAATTCAACCCTGCGAAGTTTCCTTCACGGCTTTGACAGCTGTCTAAGCCTTCAATTCCGCATACGGTTAAAACTGACCCAAAATTCATATAATTTTATGACTAAACACTTTCTCACCATCAAATATTTCCAACTTAGAGCTTTTCTGTGTACAGTCTCTATCTGTTAAATTTTTTTGACGATTTGTTAGGTTTAATTAAAAGAATAGTCGCTGCAGTCGCCATTTTGAAAAATAATTACACTATTGATTAGACACCATCCGTCAAAATGATGATTCCGACAATTTCCGACAAGAATTTCTAGTATAGTTACCACGCGCGAAGTAACTATAAACCTCGTACCCAGGTTCTTCTCTGCTTTTAAAATGGCGAGAGGAGAAGAACCTGGCAAAGTCTGGTCACGTGATTCCAAAATACTCCAAGATTCTTGGAGTATTTGTTCACGTGGATAATTTGAACTTCGCCTGTCCTGGGGAGAGCTGTTGATTCGGTTCTTATAAACGTAGAACAGTATAAGGTTGTTTTGGTAAATAAGATATATTTCAAAAAAATACGTTGATGTACGGCATTTGCTGGATGTTTCATATTTGTTGCCGTCATTCGCCAGAAATGAAACCGAAGGCGACGAACGATCATAAACAGAGACCCAGTTTCAATAGAACTACTGCGGTACAGGTACTGCTACATACACTTAATATTCGAATGTTGTTGAATGTTAAAATTTATTTACCTTCCACTATAGCGCATTTATGTTTCTTCTCCACACGTTTGGGATTTGTGGAAATTTAATTGTATCTGTCGATTTATATATTTCAAACGGCATATTCGAATCTGCTGTCCTCGTTGAAGTTGTAAATGCAAATATATTCGATCAACAACAATATAATATCACGATCGACGAACATTATAGATCAGCACTGAGGAGGCCCTGGGAACGAGGTTTCGTGAAGCGAAGTGAAGACTTTGACTTTATATATTTCTACACATTTCAAATTAGATTTGGAAAGTTCAGAAAACGAAATAAAGACTTCTTTCTTGCATAGTTGCATTCAGTATAAAATCAAATATGTTGTAGTATAGAATAAGACGCTACTTACTAAAGATGGTCATTATTAACTGATTTGATAAATTTGTTAAGAGAATGTCTTGTTATTTGTACTATTCTGTCTTGAAATACAATTCTGTCTTGAAATACAATTCTCTAATGTCGACGTTTCAATTTCATTTCAGGAACACTAGTCTCCGTTACTGTCCCGTGTTGGTATCGACAAAAAGTCATCGGAGTGGCTGGAACTGATGTAGTGTTCTCAGATCTCATATCTGATGTGTTTTATTTCTCCAAAGGACAGTACTCTTATGCATTTCTCATAGACCGTGGTACAGGAGATACCCTCATTCATCCATTTATGCCTACACTTCAAGAAATCGCCGATGTTTCAGTCATACTGCATATTACTGCTTTGGAACAAACCAAGGAATTTGAACAGACCGTTTTACAATCAATGATAAGGTATAATTAATAAAAGCTTCTGGCAAGCGTGGAATATGTTAATGCCGCCTGCTGAATAAATATATGTCTGAACTCTGAACTCTGAACTCTGAACTCAGACTTCACTAGGACGCAAAATGATAAATAATACGATACTGAGACTGGACAAAACACAAATATTCGACACTAGACTGTTTGTAGATTTGAAATGATAGAAGACGACATTAACTTACCAGTCTTACGGCTCTTACCTTAGGAGTGGGGGAATAGATGACTCCGCGCCAAAATTGAGAAGCTCGAAATGCTTCCAATCGCGTCTATTAAATGTTCCTCGGTTGAAACAAATCGATGACTGTGTAAAGCAGCTAAACCAGTTCGAAAACGCTTACATAACTCATTACTGAAAGTCTGAAACACAGCTGTGAGAACTAGTGAGAAGCTTCGATGACGATAAATAACTGATCTAATTACTCAGTATCTCAGCTGACTCAGCAATCCAATTTTCAGCAAGATCCAGCAAAACGCTTGAAATCAACGGGAGAGCCAATCAGGTTTGAGGCAAATCCAGCAAAAAGGTGGTTGCCGTGGTGCAGATCCAGCAAAACGCTTGAAATCAACGCGAGAACCAATCAGGTTTGAGGCAAATCCAGCAAAAAAGTGGTTGCCATGGTGCTGATCCAGCAAAACTCTCAGAGCGAACCCTGACCGGTCATCTCTGCACGGTGACTCGCAAACTAAGAGAAAAAGCGAATTTGAAACCCTTGAAACCGAAACCCAATCTCTGCAATCACTGAAGGCCTACTATTGTCGCCGGCACCATAACATTTTCTAGAGACTCTTGAGATTAAAATATTGTCTGATTGCGCAATTATTCTTGTGATTTTTTACGTCAGTCGCGTGACTGGTGTGATGTATGCTAAATCCGCCACTGGTATATATTGTAGAATGTCAAATATATAGAAATCTCTGTCAATATATATGCAGCTATTCTCAAGATATTATGGATTTAAACGGGATAAAATATGACCCGTCTTATTTAAAGGGCCGATTACATATAAGGCGAGTTGGCCTGGTTAACCGGGCTGATTAGGATCGTAGTGTGGGTTTTAAAAGTCACATAAACTAAATTTGCAAAGAAGAATTGCTTTGGTTTACATGTAAACGTATCTTAACAATATTCAAATCTCTTCTTGTCATCGAGGAAAGAATTTCCTGACACAAACTCACGCGGTAAGTCGGGACAGCCCCTCACTCGTATAAATAGTGAATTTGTTCGTGACCAAAGTAAGTCGCGACTAAAGTAAGATCTTAAGAACAGAGATTGAAAGCTCGTTTAAAATAAAAGCTAGTTCTTTATTGTTGACTGGCGCCGAGGGAAACATCGAGTTTTACGGACCCGAAGGCTTCAATGTCACCTGAGGGCTTTAGCCCGAGGGTAACATTGAAGCCTGAGGCCCCGTTCACACTATACCGGATAGGTTTTCGTGCCAGCACAAAAAATATCCAGTATAGTGTAAACAGATTCGATCGGCACGACCACAGAATAAGGATCAACCAGAAGTCCAACTCGCGGAAAAAAGTGTCCCATTATTTTTATGCGCATGCGCCAGTCCGCCATTTTGAGAGTAAGTACCCCAGGAAAATAAACCCTCTCGTCCTTGCGACCCTCGGGCTCCTGTATTCAATTACTCTTGGCCTTCTTGTGACCTTTTAATTAACTTTATCTTGTTATCTATACATATATAAATAATATTTAGTTAAGTAATAAGTAATTCACTTTAGAAAACGTTTCGTTGGAGATGAAATTCTTTGACCACGAAGTTATTAAAACTTCAGTACGCGGATACTACGGGTAACAGTCCGCCGCAAAAAAAGTCCTGCACTCACGAAGCTGAGTTTTACATTTCTCGATGATGCCGACACACTGTTTATATAGAGAAAGATGGCTAAAAATTTCGGAACTACGCATTGTTGAAATAAATCGACTACGTATGTTGTTAGAAATTTTATAAGATTTCATTCGGTGTATGTACAGTTCAAACTTTAGTGTTTACCTGTAACTTTTTAAAATGTTCAAAATGTTCTCACCATTGACCATAAAATTTTCATTATCTTTTCATATGTTCAAAAGGTATGAACCAAAAACGTTTTTCTACTTCAACTAGAAATCTGCAAACTTTTCCACCCCTTTTCTATTTGAATTAGCTTCTGTTTAAGAAATATCTGAGGTTCATACCATAAATCCTTCTGAACTGCAAACACCAAAACAGCAAAAGGCAAAACAAACTTAAGAAATACATAAATTCCAGACGGTCCAGGGCAAAATAATGATGTTTTTTTCATATTTTAAAATACTTCCCAGCAAGAAAACTAAAAGTTCTGACATGAATAGCACTTGACAGTATCCTCTGTTTCAAATATGCAGTTCAGGGTTGTGCTTTAGTATTCAAAAACAAAATCCAGAATTCTGTAACACTTGGGAGGAGTCCATTTCCATTATATAATTCTTATTTTACGAACAATGGTGAGAACATTTTGAACATTTTAAAAAGTTACAGGTAACACTAAAATTTGAATTATGTACCAAATGAAAGCTTATAAAATTTCTAACAACATGCGTACCCGATGTATTTCAACAATGCGTAGTTCCGAAATTGTTATCCATCTTTTCTATATAATCAAATGTGTCGGCAAAATCTAGAAATGTAAAACCCGGCTTTGCGAGTGCAGGACTTTTTTGCCACGGGCTTTTACCTGTAGTATCCGCGTACTGAAGTTTTAATAACCTCGTGGTCAAAGAATTTCATCTCCAACGAAACGTTTTGTAAAGTAAATTATTGTTTACTTAGCTAAATATTATTTATATAGATAGATAACAATATAAAGTTAATTAAAGGTCACACGAAGACCAAGAGTAATTGAATACAGGAGCCCGAGGGTCGCAAGGAAAAGAGGGCTAATTTCCCGGGGGCACTTACTTTCAAAATGGCGCTGGGATCGCGAGGCCGACATTTCCCGAGTTGGACTTCTGGTTGATCCTTATTCTGTGGCACGACATTGTGTCGAAGTAAGCCCCGTTCACACTATACCGCATAGCTTTTGTGCTGGCACGAAAACCTGACGATACAACCAATTCCCACGCTCTATTCTATTATTTACTTCCAGGACAATTTCAAACTCCGTTCACACTGGAGCTGGAACGGCACAAAAAGCTATCCGATACAAGATGCAACAAGATGTACGTACCTCTTTCGAGATCGGAGCGGCGCAGCGGCGTGCCGGCACAGAAATTGTGCCGGGGCAGGCGTTTCGTGTGTGAACAGAAGGCCTATCCCATATGGTTTTCGTGCCGGCACAAAAGCTATCCGGTATAGTGTGAACGGGGCCTGGGGGACCGTAAAACTCGATGTTTCTCGAGGTAAAAGTCAACAAGCGTTTTGTTATATACCAAAGATTTTTAAAATACAAAATGCCAAGTTGACTCGAAACTTGCAAAAGGCAAAAAGACTTACCAAAACACTTTGACTTTGTCTTCGTAATTTCAATTCAACTAAACAAATACACCACACTAGACTCAAGTACAAAGAACAGCTTTAAATTTATCCAGGTTTTCTTCAGACCTTCTTTGAAGATATGTATAGATATTCTTTCTTTGGAAAATGGTCTATTTCGAACCAAACAAGCTCGAAACAGCTCTTGTTTTCAAAATGTTCCGAAAAGTCCAAAGTTCTTGATCTGATGCAATAATCATTGTGTATTCACGTGAACAACGCATGATTAAAGCTGACGTCAGAGGGAAACATGCATTGCACTGTTTCCTTCTTCGTTTTTGACGTCAGAGGGAAACAGTGCAATGTTTCCCACGGCAGAAAGAAACATTGAGTTTGTTAAACAACACGTGACCATGATTTGACCAATAGGATTTCAACTTCGGCAAACGAAAGTCTTTGCTATATAACAAGTCTTTATTATTGACTGTCTATATATACGAGTGTGTTTGCAACTCAGATAAGGCTGGTCTTAATCAAGCCGCGACTCATTTCTCTTCGTTTAAATGACCCTTTTATAATTATTTTGATGTTTACGTTAAACATGAGGAGGATCAAACAAAAACCTTTGTTTTCTTTTCTTTCAGGGGAGAAACAGCAGAAACATCGTTTGTTAGCAAAAGATATTTTCCACTTGGCAGTGGAGGGGATTCGGGAGTGCGGGAATTGGAAGTGAAGTCAACGTATTTCTGGAAAGCTGTGGAAGGAACAAATCTTTCTGTTTGCGTTGTCTTGGGAGAGAATGGAACTGAAACAAGACTTGCGACTAGTTTTAGTAAGTTGTTTCTTGTGTTAGGGGGTCACCATGGGAAAGTCCAGGGTTGCCTAGGGACAGGGGAAATCTTCAAAACCTCTGGAAATTCCCGTGTTATCGGAGATTCTCCAAAGGTTTTAAATGTACTTTATCCAATTCATTAAAAATTCATGAAGAAAATTGAAAAGAAATGAATATTTAATCATATCTGTAAATCGCATACAGATTCGTCCTGATTTACATAAACTTTTTCCTTAAATTACTTAGCTAAAATCACTCCAACTTGAAAAATAGTTTGAAAACACGGCTATTTAGATCTAGATGCGTCCATTTGATAACTACGATAAAGTATTCGCACCCGATCTGTATCTAATTTACTACTGCTCGCTTGCAGTTCGCCTTGTAAATCAGATACAGAACGCTGCTCATGCTTTATCTATTACTGGAAGCGTTACAGAATGCACACTTTCTATAGAAGTGGAGAAACACAATAGTTCGTCATACCCATCCCGTGGATGTATCTTGTGTAGAGTATTTAAGATTTGCTAATAGCATGTGCTGCCATTCGACAGCATCTCTTTCTAGACTCGGTAGAAGTTCTAGGTCTTCAAATTGTCATTAGTTATAGCATGGTATTCTACACACAAGTTGTCAAATTTCACGTCCGACTTACGTTATCCACGAATAAATGATATTCCCGCTTCTTGCTCTGTTAATTAAAGTGCTTTACACTTGTTCACAGAGGGAATACACTATAAAGATTTCCCTGTCACTGGGGATAAGACTGCGTGTGGTAAGATAGGTTTAGTGTAGGATGGCATAGTATAGAAAAATATAGAACAGCAATTGTATGATAGTATTACAGATTCTGTCGTATTAGAGGCTAAACAGTAAAATAAGATGGGATTGTATAGCATGGCATAGGACACCATAGGATAAGATAGAATTTTTGGTTTGCACTTGACGTCATGGCGGCCATATTGGAGTAACTTTAACAAAAGAATCTCATTGGCAGCTATTTTATTTGAAGTATATTTTCCTCCAACATGGCCGCCGCATCTTCGTCTCTTAAATCTCTATGGATTGATTGCAAACCACCAATAGTACGGCGGATTTATGAAATATCGGATAAGCAAGAATATGATAGCGTAGGTTTTGTCTTGGTGCGGAGGGGGTGGAATGGGATGGGTGTGGTAGAGTAGAGTGGACCGGGGCGAAGGGGTTGGAGTGAGGTTGGGTGTGGTAGAGTGGAGTAGAGTGGTGTGGATTGGTGGTGGTGGAGTGGAGTGGGTCGAATGGAGCGGAGAGGGGGTTGAGAGGAGTGAGTTGGGTGGGGTGGAGTGGAGCGGGGGTGTAGAGAGGATTGAGTAGAGCGGAGTAGGCTGGAGTGGTGTGGTGTGGTGTGGTGTGGTGTGGTGTGGTGTGGTGTGGTGTGGTGTGGTGTGGTGTGGTGTAGTAAATATTCCCTGGTAATTAGTTTAACTTGACTTTTTGTTTTTTTATAGATGATCCAAAAAAAATTTCAATTGTCTATCATCGGGAAATTGATTTAAAAAAGAAGAAAGTTGGATTTGAAGAGTGTTCTCATTATGGTCGACGAGCCACTAAAGGTAGGTCTATCATGCATTAAAATGTTGCCTGATGATAAGCAGAGTGACCTGGGTTATCACGTACTGTTAGCTGGCCCGAAGTAGGGAAGACAAGTTGAAAGAATGCCTGAATGTGCTGACGTGACTGAACTTGTCCACCAAGGCAAACCAAAGAAAAGCGCGGGAATGAAGCAACTGTCTTGAATTGCGTTTTTTTGAATATTTTTTTTTTGGTTCTGAGGGAGTGATTTTCTTTACATTTTAAACTGAAAGTGTATAATAACAAAAATATTATTGAAATCAACTTTTTTTAATATCAATGATTTTCAAGGTTTCCGACCACATTCTTTGACCTTGATAATCCCTGATATCAAAAAAGTCTCATCCAATAATTGTTTATTGAAATAGAGTCATTGAAATCAGTAGAGCAATCAGTATTTAACGTGAGCTAATACGGGCAACATTTTTCTTCAACTTTCAACGCAACTTTGTCGCGTTGCAAGTTGAAAAGCGTTGTTGCAGGTATTACTACCCACCTTAAACATTGTCATGCAATATCAAAAAATATATTGAAGAACTAGACTCCAGTCCTACTTGCTGCAACATGCTGATTCAATTTGCAACACAAAATCATTGTTGCGTGACAATGTTTAAGGTGTGTTGTAAGACGTGCAACAACGCTATTCCGTGGAATACTCGCCCCGAAACTTGCTGCAAAATATGACAAACCAGATAATCGACGATTACGTCTAATTTTAGAAAGAAAATATCTTTTTGTCTTTTAAATTCATCCTTGTTATGCTTGAGAGGGACCAGATTCCCTTTCTATGCAGATAGTGTTAATCCGTAATTATATTTAACAATTAGATTATGAGCTCGAAATTTCTATGAGTGAATAGTTGACGAGAGCGGAGCTCGAGTCAACTATCATCTCATAGAAATTGAGAGCGAATAATCTAATTGTTTTAGTAGAAACTAACTTGTGTACCTTAGCTCTTCCATATTATTTCAAAAAACGAAGCATAACCATTGTTTCTGTGTGAAAACCAAGGCAAAACAATCTTTCACTCCTCGTGTCCTCCATGTTGTTTTACTGCATGGCCGCGCGAGTACTGGTACTCAATTTGCTACTCGCTATCTATTGACGAATAGATATCGAGTAGAGTAGCCAATCAGATTGCAGCATTTGCAATAGAATACTAGTAAGTTTCTACTAATAAGTAATAGATACAATATGAGCGGCCGAAGTGTATGGGATTTACAATGGCGAGCCGAAACAGTTCGGACGCGATTTATATCATGTTTATATCATGCAGTTTATATCATGAATACTTTTGTTTAGCAGTCGTAGAAAAGGCAAAAACAAATTATTTGAACAAGGAAAAAGCTCAATTTGAGTCAATGGGTCCTAATTAGTATGCTGTAAATCGGATACAACATTGAATTTTTATTAGGCAATGCTGTATCCGATTTACAACATCTGTTAAACATTCATTTCTTTTGAATATTCTTCATGAATTATTAATGAGTATTTTAATATTAAATTACTAAGGTACTATAAACAGTTATTCTCTGATGGATAGCTTCTTTTTATTCACAGTCGGTCACAGGGTCGCCAGGTCGTGTGTTTAATTACTGCCGGAAGGTCTGTGTAGTTGCACTTTTCGCAACTGGTCCCGGATAGGTCTAAAAATATATATATTCTACACTCGAATTTTCCTTCACCCAAAATCCTTAGAACATGCTATGTGATCGAGTGAAGTGCCCAGTATTACTTATAATATACCCAATTCTCTCCTGGCATTACCACCTTATTATACATACAGAACTCGCGATCAAGCTCTCGGCAACACCCTCCGTGGCTCAGTGGTCAGAGTATTGCACTAGAATCGCAAGGTCGTGGGTTCAATTCCTGCCCGAAGGCCTGTGTAGTTGCATTTTTCTCAACTGGTCCCGGTGTGGTCTTAAAATGTATATATTCTACACTCGAATTTTCCTTCACCCAAAATCCTTAGAACATGGTATGCAATCGAGTGAAATGCTCAATATTACTTATAATATACAGCAAATTATAGCTTCGTTCTGGTATAGTTTCTCAATTTTTGTTCTTCTTGATTGTAGATCGTGCTGTTGTAAAGTTTTCTGCTCAATCATTTGAAAAACCTTACGATTATGCCACGTTGAAAGAAACTGAGGAAACTGTTGACGCTTTTAAGAAATATCTGGAAACTGGTCAGAAAAATCCTGAGCCTAAATTTAAACCTGGCATACGAGAACTGACAATAGCAGGACTTGAGGCTGAGAGAATATGGGATGAAGAAACTTCTCGTTACAAGGATTATACAACTTATTTGACTTATGCTACCACATCTGGCATCATAGTTATTAAACCTGGCCCTGTTATTGCTAAAGTTTACGACCCATCGCAGAGACTGTGGTAAGATAATACGTTGAAGTCTTTTTGGTCCAGTCCATACGTATCCCGCGATATTTTAAAAAACGCAACTTTTTTGTTACTGACTGGCCTTCCATCCACGCGTTACAAAAAACGGAAATTTTCGAAGACGGTCTCCAAAGTGGACTCCAATTTTTAAAAACGCCGTTTTCCTGTCCTTACGTGCATTTTTTTAAAAACAGGAAAAGTTGAGTTTACAAACGAAAACGCGATACGTGGGGACAAGGCCGCTATTTAATTATTTGAGTGTTACTTCTTTGGATAATTAAACCACCACCTCTCACTCAATCACTGCCATGCACTATTAGTGCCACCTTTCAGTAGCGTAAAGGACTATAGTCAGGGTTAGAGCAACTCAAGGGCCCCAACTTCAAGGGGCCCCTAATGATTTTATTAGGTTAAGTAGTGACTAAACTCATGGGGTTAAGGGGGTAGTGGGTGCCCCCAAACAAAAATTTCCTAAGGGCAAGGGTTCCTAACAGCTCTGTTACGCCTGCTTTCTTTGCTATCAATGTCACTGTGACTGAACTGTAACTGTCGCTATTACTGCTGAAGCTGCTACAGTTGACGCTACTTTCACTCCTAGCGCTAATGCCATCCAACCGCTGTTATATTTTTAGCCATATTGGGATAAACAATACTCCCGTTTCTTGTACTTTTTTGTTGTGATTACATTATCTTATTATAAGTAATAACATGACTTGAGGGAAATTAGCGATTAAATTTCTCCGCCGCCGAAGGAAGGTTTGTGAAAGTCCGAGGGTCGCAGGCTCGAGGACTTTTACAAATCTTCCCGAGGCAAAGGGGAAATTTAATCGCTAATTTCCCTCAAGTCGTGTTAATAGTTTGTAATATTATGATCGCCAAGGAAAACTTTGAGAATCTTTCCGACAGGAAATTTACACGGTTGATCAGAGAAGTTGCATCTAATTTTCCCGTGCATGTTGATAAGGGAAAATATATGCAGGCAGGAAATGTAGAAGAAAACAAAGGATTTCTTTGTCTTCTAATTTTCCCTCATCAACATGCACGGGGAAATTAGAAGACAAGGGATAAATTTCCCTCTTGCATGAGCGATGAGGGAAAAGAATCCGAGGCGATCATGGTATTACTGTTTTAATAAAATAATTACTGTGCTTTGTAGGTTTCAAAATGCTGTGAACAACAAACGTTATCTTACTGTTTCAATTACTGTGCTTTGTAGGTTTCAAAATGCTGTGAACAACAAACGTTATTTACTGTTTCAATTACTGTGCTTTGTAGGTCTCAAAATACTGTGAACAACAAACGTTATCTTGCTCTTTCAATTACTGTGCTTTGTAGGTTTCAGAATGCTGTGAACAACAAACGTTATCTTACTGTTTCAATTACTGTGCTTTGTAGGTTTCAAAATGCTGTGAACAACAAACGTTATCTTACTGATTCAATTACTGTGTTTTACAGGTTTCAAAATGCTGTGAACAACAAACGTTATCTTACTGCTTCTATTACTGTACTTTGTAGGTTTCAAAATGCTGTGAACAACAAACGTTATTTACTGTTTCAGTTACTGTGCTTTGTAGGTCTCAAAATACTGTGAACAACAAACGTTATCTTGCTCTTTCAATTACTGTGCTTTGTAGGTTTCAGAATGCTGTAAACAACAAACGTTATCTTACTGCTTTAATTACTGTGCTTTGTAGGTTTCAAAATGCTGTGAACAACAAACGTTATCTTACTGTTTCAATTACTGTGCTTTGTAGGTTTCAAAATGCTGTGAACAACAAAGGTCAACTGACATTGAGCACTCCGTATTTGGATGGGTTAGGTTCTGGTTTCTTGATTGAGGTTATGCATACTTTATATGAAGGTAAACAAAATGGAAAACATGGAACAAATGATGAAGTGGTGGCCGTGTTGGACGCAAGCTTTGGCTTGTTCCAGTTTTATAGGTGCGTTTTAACACAAAATTAGAGTTGTAGTAATGTTTTTACTTCTGTTTTCATGTCTTTATGTCTGTCTGTCCGTCTGTCTGTCTGTCTGTCTGTCTGTCTGTCTGTCTGTCTGTCTGTCTGTCTGTCTGTCTGTCTG
>OZ036005.1:10857011-10973767 GCA_964035015.1 Corallium rubrum
CCCACCACAAACATTGAGATGCAAACGGCTTACACTATTCCTAACAATACTCCTTATCCACCTGCTCAACCTAACATGAAGTATAGCAATGATCCATCTGCCCCTCCACCACCCGTCAACCCAAATTCTCATGTTCCTGATAATCACAGTTTTTACCCCCCTGCTGACGTCTATGGCCAACTACCTCCAAGCTACAATTCCGTATACCGTTCCTAAATTTACAGGGGGAAAAACGTAGGTTTACACTGGATACTACGGTTTATCAAATACCCAACTAAAGATTAAAAATACAGCACAGAAAATGACGCAGAACACTTTTACCACAGCTGAACGGTAAAGACCTACAGAATATGATTTTCGTCATTTAGCCTAAGTTCAATAAGTAACCAATCACAATGTCAATTACAAATTCGTTCCCATGCTTGTAGTGACTGGGGTTAGGGTTAGGATTAAGGTTAGGATTTTTGTTAGATGCACCCCAGTTTCCCCAATTAATCCTACTATAGATTATCAGTATGTAAATACTGTCATATGTTTTCTTCAATAAACAGAAAAGTCGTTTTAACTTTTAACAGTAACAGCGCTGGACTCGGCGGGTGCAAAACTCGAAACAATGAAAATCTACCAATAACACTTCACCAATGGACCTTTTCACCAATAGCGGAGCCATCTTGAATTGGCAGTGCATTGTTGTCTATCCAGGGTAACAAGCTCATTTAAAAAGGTGATTGTTTAGTGTGGAGACACAATGCGGTAATTTTTTCTTTATAAATACTTTCGTGGAGGCAATGTCTAATTATGAACGTTGTAATATTAGTGAAAGTGATAATGCTTGGACGTATAAGGATACATTTGTCATGAATCTCACACTACGCAATCACCTTTTTTGTGTCGACTGAAAGTCGAACACTATGTTGGGAGCTTAGACTGGCAGTGTTTGTGGCAATTACGTCACACGATGATGGTACGGTGGTCAACGAAATTCTCCGAAGGATCGCAGCCATTTTGTTTTTCACACGCCACGCGGTTGTGCACAGAATTTATTTGTTTATTTATTTATTTATTTATTAGCTTTGCCATCTAATTATGTACATAAACACTGAAAATAATAACACTAAAAAGAAGATGGCTGGGTATCCGCAACAGCATGGCCAATTACTGCAGACCCACAAAAGACTGAAAACAATAAATATAGACAATTGACAATAAAATAATTAGTACAGTTCTAATAGCAACAGTTTATTGGGCCTAATAGGCTCCGTGAGTTGTTGCATCTTGGACAGATCGTCTTAAATGGACGTGGATCTTCACAGTCATACATTTTCTCCAAGGCAGGGAAATAGTAATTAAAAATTTAAGACTCAAATAAATTAAGACTAGTCATGTTTAAGTCTAACTTATCGGTTAGAGTGTTCCAAGTTCTAGTTGATCTTATCCAATTCATCCAATTTCGCTTTCTTGAAGAGACTTTAGACACTTCAGTCACGTTTTTGACCCAGGAATCCAGGATAAGTATATCAATATTTGTTTTATTTATCGAAACCATTGTGTTTGCACTGGCCAACATTTCGGCCAAGAAAATAAATAAAACCATTGCGTTCGTACTGACCAACATATTTTTGGTCAGGTTTCATTTTACGTGAAGGCCACGTATCAAACAATACAATAAAAAACTATCATTAAAATACTATTGAACCAAGCCATTGTGCTGGTATTATCGTTGAACCAAGCCCCTGTCTAAAACAGCTGATTAAGCAGCATGAAAGTAGGCAAGAAATTGTAGCTTGGGTTACACAGATGTTGTGCTACAAGTATTTGCGATTGTTGTCAAGACTTTCAAATGATGCTGAAGAAAGCCCAGGGCCTACCATAAATGATATAATGAAATAATTGATGTCAGTCAAACAATATGTGCTGATTTTAGTCAAGGTGATGCCCACAGGTTTGGGCACAATGCTGGCAAACAATGTGTAGCAATGTCACTGACATCCATAGTCCACAATGAAATTAAGTGTGTTAACATTTGGAACACATCTTTTATGAATACAATATTATTAAATGGAAATAGTCTGTATGGCTGTATAAGCAAATCTATCAACAATGACTTGTTATTACTAACTGATGTACCTGAAATGGTTTTAATTGATAATAAAATTTATTGTTTACAATACAGACACAATGAATCATTTTCTCATGCTTTGTTTATGACAGCTAACAATGATCCTTTTGTTACACTTGAACATGCTTTTAATCAGATATTTTCTAGTTCTTTGTTAAATTACAAAAGTTGTTTGCTTACTATCGGTATTAATACTGTTGCAATTTTTAGACCTTTTCCAGAGGTATTTAAAATGTTTGACTCTCACTCAAGAGATTTATATGGAATGCCATGTTCATCAGGATGTTGTGTTTTAACTTTGGTTGAAGGTGTTCAAGACTTGGCAAACTATTTTCAGCTTATTTCAGGTGCTTAAGATATAGTTTTACCTTTTGAATTGAAGGGTGTTGTATGTAATCTAGAAAATTTCACTGGATTGCTTGGTACACCTATTTCAGTACAAAGTATCATTTGATACAACCACTAGCGGTTGTAGATTAGGTCTATCTCAGCTCTAAAACATTGAAATTGAACTTTTTCTGAATTAATCTGAACAAATATTACTCATATTAACATCAAAGTCTCGGAGTATTTTAAGCGATTTACAATATTCGTGTCCGTGTTGTATTGGATATGACAAGCTCTCGCCTTCGGCTCGAGCTTGTATATCCAATACAACACGGCCACTCATATTGTAAATAGTACATATATATATATATATATATATATATATATATATATATATATATATATATTCCGTACATATAGTACATATATATATATATATATATATATATATATATATATATATTCCGTACAAATAGTACATATATATATATATATATATATATATATATATATATATATATTTAACAATTAGATTATGAGCTCGAAATTTCTATGAGTGAATAGTTGACGAGAGCGAAGCTCGAGTCAACTATCATCTCATAGAAATTGAGAGCGAATAATCTAATTGTTTTAGTAGAAACTAACTTGTGTACCTTAGTTCTTCCAAATTATTTCAAAAAACGAAGCATAACCATCGTTTCTGTGCAAAAACCAAGGCAAAACAATCTTCACTCCTCGTGTCCTCCATGTTGTTTTACTGCATGGCCGCGCGAGTACTGGTACTCAATTTGCTACTCGCTATCTATCGACGAATAGATATCGAGTAGAGTAGCCAATCAGATTGCAGCATTTGCAATAGAATACTAGTAAGTTTCTACTAATATATATATATATATATATATATATATATATATATATATATATATATATATATATATATACGGCCAGAAACGCATTTTCACGGATATGATTGACTCTCTGACATCGGATGAGGCAAGCTCATTACTTCCTGTTTTTTCCCTCGAAGCTTCGAGTTTATTTACAAGCTGTTCGAAAGAAACACTTTGAAAATCAAAGGTTTTTTTGGACAAACAGAATTTGGCCCACAGAGATTAAACTGCAAAATCAAACAGGGTCTGTAACAGATCAAGTTGTAACAGCATTGTTGATTGCATCAGACTTGCTGCAATTTGTTTTATCAGGTCTGTTATTCTTTGTCATCAACGGGCTTGTTGCGGAATGTTTCAACAAATTGCTACGGCTCTGTGGGCGACAAGTTGCAACACGTCGGTTGCCGCAGGCCTGTTAAAGCCTGATCGAGTCAACAGGCTTGCAGCAACTTGTTAACAACCTGCAGCAAACCTGAACATCGCGCAAATTGCAACAAGCCTGTGAGAGTTCTGGCTGTATATATATATATATATATATATATATATATATATATATATATATATATATATATATATATATATATATATATATATATATATATATATATATATATATTGATGACAACATTGGTGACCACTTATTTCCACACAAATTAATACGGAAGATAAACAGCAGGGAATTTTGTCAGCGCATGAGCTCGTGGAGATTGCGAGATAGTCGCGTGCGTTGTCCCCAGGACTTCAAAAACATAAACAAAGATGGCGGTAAATTTTTTTCCCCACCACCCTTTTTTCCCCCAGAAAAAGTGTATAGTTTGTAAAACGGCTTGTAAAAGGACACTGGAAACAGTCCGAAGCAGCCTCGGCCCACAACGTGAAGAAATAGAAAGATATTTTAGTAAATCGTACGATATTAAATTGGGTGACAACGACTTGAGTACGTTGTGGTCAACATGCCGTGGCTTCAAATGCACGCAGTTTAAAGCCAATTTATATACGCCTATAGCAAATATAAATTTAAGTTAATGAGACAAAAACGTCTAAGCAAAATGTAAAGCTGCGTAAAGGCCTTGTAAATCGGTAGGGATCCGGACAAAGATCAATTTCTCAGCTGTCAGCAACTCAAATAAACCCCAGACGGGTATAAAGGTCAGTCTTTCCGACCAGCATGACTCCGCACGTGCAAAACACAAGACAAAGCAAAGGAAAGCAAAGGAAAGCAAAGCAAAGCAAAGCAAAGCAAAGCAAAACAAAGCAAAACAAAAGAAAACAAAAAACGAAAAACGAAAAACGAAAAACGAAAAACGAAAAACGAAAAACGAAAAACGAAAAACGAAAAACGAAAAACGAAAAACGAAAAACGAAAAACGAAAAACGAAAAACGAAAAACGAAAAACGAAAAACGAAAAACGAAAAACGAAAAACGAAAAACGAAAAACGAAAAACGAAAAACGAAAGACGAAAGACGAAAGACGAAAGACGAAAGACGAAAGACGAAAGACGAAAGACGAAAGACGAAAGACGAAAGACGAAAGACGAAAGACGAAAGACGAAAGACGAAAGACGAAAGACGAAAAACGAAAAACGAAAAACAAAACAAAACAAAACAAAACAAAACAAAAAACAAAAAAAAGAACAAAGAAAACCAAACAAACACAACAAAAAACAAACAAACCAACAAAGAGACTGTATATGTTGGTTAAAAAGTTTTCACAAAAACACTACTCCTATATAGAGTCTGTCATGCGAACTGCGTCAAATGACTTATCGTGGACACTTTATTATCTTAATATATGAATCAATTTTGTATATAGCATTACTATTTTAATAAAGATTTGGTTTGGGGATGAAGTGCTCCCAAAGGTCACCCTCAACCCCATAGACTCATACGAATTGATGTAATTATAAGAATTAGTCGAAAGTAAGGAATGTACAACTCGGGGATCTATTACCCCTTGAACATGTTGGATGCCCTTGGAGAACTACGACCCCTTGGGCAAAGTCCAACATGGGGATCTACCACCCCTTGGACATTAGACTAGAGTCCTACTTGGGGATTATTACCCCTATAGGACAACTAAGACCGTAACGTTGAGTTGTTGGGATGAGGCTGACAACAATTTTCACCATTCGGAGTACTTCTCCCCGATCCCTTCTCACACAAAAACATTGCGTGTTTGTCATAGCTGTATTCTTAGTGTCGCAAAATATGAGTATAAGGAGTTGGATCATTAATTGAGCTCAAAACCCCATTTCTACAATTTTTAGAACAAAAAGGTGTCGTTAAAATTTAAGAAAATCAACTAAAGACTGACAATCGGTAAAAATATTTTGAGGCAATAGGGCAGATTTTGCAGAAATTGACAATATTTGCATGTCGTCGCCGCAATAAAATTAGTAGCGTAGGCATGTCAAACTTTATTGTAAGATCTGCGGAGACAAAAAACTGATTATGTATTTAATGTACGAACGGAATTATACATAAATTTAGCACAACATTGTGGCTGTTAAGAGGTCTTGCTCGACATAAGACAGAATCTGAGTACGTTTTAATGACAGCACTAACTAGTAAACAAGTCGTCGGATGAAAGGAATGAATGCATAATTTACCCACTTTCTACAATTTTCCCATTACGAAATACCTCTCAGATATCAAAAGCAGTAATGGAATAAAAGGAAACCGGCATTTAATTTTGAGGCAGAAGGCAAATTTTCAGTTTATAGTCGATCAAACATTCGCTATCAATTTGACTCCAATGCGGCTTCTTCGTACCATCACTTCATCTTCGATTAATTATACACCTTCCTGGCTAAAAAGTCTTCTTTCACCTATCAGAAGGACGTCGGTGTCTCCACTAATTGGACAACATAGTTTAAAACTCTGGTTGACCGACAGATTGTCGGTAAATCTTGAAGATATCTTGGTCGTCACATACCTTCTCCACATTTTCAAAATTTCGCCACAGATGCAGAGGAGGTTGGACAAGTCACGCAAAGCACCGTGGTCCTAACGCTAAAATCGATTCATTTGCATCTGGACGCAGACGAGGAATGATCGAACTCTTCCCTGTGGACTAGATGCACAAAAACTGTTGAAAACTCGTCACAGTTGATCCAGAATTGATAAATCTGATGGGCAGGAAAATACGAGAACAATTCGTGACGATCATAGACAATTAATATGATCAGATTGTGCTTTATTTGGCGTATATTCGTGACAATGGCGGATGGGCGTTCAAGATAGTTTTCAAGCCTTCAAGGACTACTCATGCAATCCTTCAAGGACTACTCAATCCTTCGGATTCGACGCATTTTATGTTACAAATAATGGAACAAATCAGAAATGAATTTAGATATTTACAATAAAGGATGATTTGGTTGTGCTGTGCAACGTGTGATTCGTTACAACTGGAGAAAAGCGTGAGGTGAGAGTGGAGAAATCAACATTATTTGTTGTTTAGTGGTTTATGATTTCCCTCTTCCTTCATACTTACTTGTATCCCAAATTTTATAAAATTGTGAATGAAGCTAGCCTAAAATTTATTATTCAATAACTATCTTGTGTTTTTCTTTGTATTAAGGTGAATTCAAAATCCGAAATCGAGATAATTTATTGAATTGCCTTCAGGATCTATTGATACTGGTCAAATGTTCAAATATTTCTATTTTATCAAATAAAGTCATGTATTTCCTGTATCCTAAGTATATATGTAAATAAGGAACTTGAATAAAATTAAAATGTTGCTCAATATTGATCTTGGTTGCTTCTAATGATACAGGAGGATTCAATCCATTCAATCCAACATTTTTGCAGTAAAGCAACCCTTCCCCCCTGCCAAGAAAACACCAACTTTAGAGAGGACATCAGAAACGTTAATTAAGATAGACATGTGAATGGGTAATCGAACTATAAGACAGACAAAGTCCAGCCCAAGGGTGTCTGTCTTAGACAGAGTTCACTGTCTATCAGTATGTACATGCAATAGCACTCGAAGGCAAAGGGATGAATAATATCCAGGCATTTAATTAGGCTTTGAGATGCGGCATTTGAATTGTATAATACTATGTGAGATAATACCTCTGTGTTAAAATTTCATTAGTTATATCCGCAATTAGTATGCATTTGTTATGTAATTATACAACTGATAACATGCAAAACATCAAACTACATATTTGAATGTTATTTGGCAAAAGAGAATCCGTCAATTTATCATCAAAAAATCCTGTTCGGATCGGTGCTTGTGCCCAGGCACTGGCAACTCACTTCCAAAGTAAGTTATTCCAACACTGACATCTGTACTATAAAAAATAGTCTTCACTTCCTGTAAAAAATAGGAAGTGAGATGGAATTATTAATCCCTTTCATGTCTTAAACGTTGATTGTACAGCCAATGCCTAACTAGCTATTGTATGTACACCTTCCCCACCCCCATCAGCTTGCTTCCTGGGCAAAAGGGATAATAAATATTTGTATATTGAAAAACAATACGAACAACAAATTATAACAAATTAGCAAAAAAACAAAAAAATGAATACTACAACTACAATATATTATTCACAATAACAATGACCAACAATAAACTACAAAACAATAAACTACAAATAATCCACACATCAATTTTAATAATCGTACTGCTGTCATGGAACACAATGTTATTTAATGTATAAAAAATATCTATACATATCAGGCCTGTTCAGTACAGTTCAGTACATTCTGTATTAATAATATTTACAGAATGTATGTAGGCCTGATATGTATACAATTTTTCCAGAATTGTGTTTTTATACAGCGAGGTCAAGCGTTTTGGACCATAAAAACAGACAAATACCAAAATTTACTCTTTAATAATTGTCCACCACTCATTTTACACTTGCTCTAAAGAACAAAGCTCGAAATATTAGGAAACTTCCAAAATTCTTGAGAAAAAAACAAGCTTTAGTGGCGAAAGGCTCTCTTAAATTTATTGGGCGCCATCTTAGCAAAAGCCGAAATACCATGGTCGGTTCAACGGAGAATATCTAGAAAACGGTTGAGAGGTCACCGGGGGTCGTCCGATAGAATCAAAGATTAGACATTTCTCAACTTATTACGCAAAAATGAGAGAATTCGAACCGTTGGAATTCGAGATTTTTTGCTTTGAAGATTGTTGACAAACCGGAAGTCGGGTCTTCGCTTAGCGCGACATGACCTACATAAACGACTAAAATAAAATAGAAAAATACATTTACCTTGCAAAATCCTGTAGATACGGATAGTCCAACAATATATCAAACGATATCGCTGCTTTTTTAAAGAAAAAAATGAATGACAATAGCTTAATATTCGGTATTGACATCTCGCAGAATTTCTTTCCCACTTGCGTGTAATTTCGCGTGTACTCCAATGCAAAATTTTTAGCCGATCAAACGATGAGAAAATAAGCCATTTCATTGGTCGACAACATCACGTGACAATCACATGACACTGTCCGGCCTCCTCTGCCACAGACGATAACAAAACACGATGAGCCCGCAATATTTTTTAACAGGGCAGACTAAATTCCCAGAGCATGTGAAGGGCCCAAGGATTTTCGAGAATTTTCAAAATGGCAGTTAAACACCTTGTTAATGTATGCATGTTTTCACGCAGTCTCTATAACAACTTAACTGTTGTCTTGATTTTCTTTACAGATTCTTATGTCTGCTTAATAATATATCTGACAAACAAGAATAACTTGAGTGTGTGTGTCTATATATATATTAAGTTCCTGCATGTTAAAGCCGACTAAAGCCGGGCGCACACGCTACGATTTTAATCTTTAATGAGAATAGCCATGTCATTTGTTGAACGGAGTTGGTAGTCATTGTGCTTGACTAGCTGTTTCGTTGCTTTGTTTTTAGGTCATGCTTTACTGCATGTGACATCTTCCGTCCATCCCAGCTGCATGTCTTTATGAATATAATGATCAATAATTTTTAATAATGGAATAGCCATGTCATTTGTTAAACGATTGGTAATTCATTGTGCTTAACTAGCTGTTTCGCTGCTTTATGTTTTTAGTGTATTTCTCTTTTCTTCACTGGTCGGAAACAGGTTACAACAAAAACTTCTTTAATTTCAACAAATACAAACCATAAAACCACATAAACTAAACTCACTACACGTGTTCGCAGATCGATCCTCCTTCCAGGGGATCACAAGGTACATTTTCAAGTTCTCGCGCATCCTGGACTATCACCTTAGTTCCTAAATACTTTACACTCCCCCAGTTGATCATATTCCATAACGATAGAATGATCAACTCAACAAAATTATAACATGTCTAAAGTCACTTATCTCAACGTCAGATATAACTCTTAAAGTCTTCCGTCTTTAATTAATCTTTGTCTGTTTCTTCTGCTCTGCGAGCCGCTGTTCGTTTTGGCCTTGCAATTGCACCTTCATCGTCGGCTGCAGACTCATCTGGTGTCGTGTTTATCAATTTCTCTGAATTTTCTTGCTGATCACGTTCACAGTCCTCCTGTCCAACAGATTGTTCTATTGGGTACAATTTTTGGACTGGACGTCGTAAAATAGTCGGTCTTCCTTGTTTTGCTGTTATCTTGCGCACAGCTGCTATCTTTACCTTCGATCAATTTCTCTACTCTACCCAATTTCCACTGTACTCTCCGAGTGTTGTCATCGTGAATGACTACAACGTCTCCTATTTTAATGTTTCCATTTCCAGGCGGTTTCTTTCTTTGTCGATGGGCATTTCGCAACTCAAGCAAATATTCCTTCTTCCAACGTAACCAAAAATGTTCCCTTAAAGTTCTATGATATGTCATTCTTCTTGCAATGGTCATTTCGTCTACTTTCTCCAATTCTAAGTCTTCGCCCTGGTCTAATGGATCTGGTAGAGACAGAATTCTTCTTCCCGTTATCAGATGTGATGGTGTTACGGGTTCTTCCACATCTTCCGTTGAAACAAAGGTTAAAGGTCTCGAGTTCAACGTAGCTTCGATCTCGGTCAGTACTGTGTAGAGCTCTTCGTTCGTAACTCGAGCATTTCCAAGAACTTTCTTCAGGCATCTCTTCACACTTTTAATAAGCCTTTCGAAAAATCCTCCCCACCAAGGGGCCTTTTCCAGGTTGAAGGTCCATCTCACTCTTTGATCTGTAAGGTGTTTTTTCACTTCTGGTAGCTCAAATAACGCTGCTAAGGACTTGGAAGCTGCTTTGAATGTTTTTCCGTTGTCAGACTTTATCTCTCATGGCACTCCCCGACGCGCTGTAAATCGTCGAAAGCTTCGGATAGAGGCTTCTGCTGTTAGGTCAGGAACAATATCCAAATGTAATGCTCTCGATACACCACATGTGTAAATTACCATGTAGACCTTTTGCATTCCTCCGGACTGCCTCACATACAAGGGTCCCGCAAAGTATACTCATGTGTAGGTGAATGGAAAATCTTTGGTGACTCTAAATTCGGGCAATGCTGGTGTATCCGGTGGTGTGTAAGGCTTCCCTCTTGTCGTAGGCAGATTGGACATGTGCGCAATTCCTTTCTTACAGTGTACGTACTGTCGGCCTCGTATGATCCAGAATTTCGTTCTGACCTCTGTCAAGGTTTCCTTCACACCATTGTGTTTCACTCTTTCGTGGCTATTTCTCACGATCAGTGATGTAATGCGATGCTCTACGTCTAGGATAGCTGGATGCTTCTGTGTTTCTGTCAGGTCTGCGTTTTGAAGTCTTCCTCCACATCTAAGAATCCCTTGTCATCTAAATACAATCCAAACTCTCGTTTCCAGACTTGGCACTTGGGTCTTGCGGTGAAATCATGCTGGACGTCTCTAATCCACAATTCTTCTGCATACATCATGTTGTCGGTTGAGGATTGTGGTTGCATTCCTGCGTCTTTGCTCTTCTTGGCCTTCAGTCTTCCAATGAACTCCAGTACCAAGGCTGTAGTCCTAAGTAGTTTGTTCCAGTTACTGAATCTCTTGCAATCAATGACGTTACTTACTCGACTTCGGGCACACGAGGTGAGCAAAGATGACGACTCGAGAGGATGACGTACACGATCTTTGGCTTTCATTTCTTCCAAAGTCTCTGCTGATGGTTCGGTTTCTGTGGTAGGCGAACTTCTTATAGGTTCCTTCAACCATTCTGGTCCACTAAACCACATGCTCTTTAATAACTCTGTTGGAGATGTTCCTCGGGAAGGAATGTCAGCCGGGTTATCTTTGGTTTGGCAATGGCTCCACAGTTCTGGAGGTACCAAGCTTCTTATTTCGAGCACTCTGTTTTGTACAAATTGTTTCCACTCACGAGTTTCTCCACAAATCCAATAAAGTGCGACTTCTGAATCGGACCAACATCGTATCGACTAAATTTCGATGAAACCTTTCAAAGATTCTCTAGTATGTGTCACAAGTCTGGAGAGTATCAGTGCAGAAAGCAATTCCAGTCTTGGGATGGTCTGTTTAACTAGTGGAGCTACTCTTGTCTTCGACGTCACTAGTCTCAAGTAAACACCGTCCTTGGTTTCAAGTCTTAGATACACTACGGCTGCGTATGCTTTAACAGAGGCGTCGCAAAACCCTTCCAAACTTGCTGTTACTATGTCACCCTGTATTCCTTCCAGATACCAACGAGGAATGCGGATCGATTTTGACTCTTTCAAATCTTGCTGAAGGCGTAGCCAGACTTTCTTGGATTCCTCATCCAATACTTCGTCCCATCCAAGATTCTTTTCAAATAGGCTCTGGCAAAATTGTTTGAGTTTGATAGTCACTGGACTGATCAGTCCTAATGGGTCGTAAATTCTTGACGTTGTCCGAACGACATCGCGTTTTGTTGGCTCTTTTGGGTTGTTCTTTCAAGGACTTGCTTGCAGTCTAAAACAAACAAATCTTCTTCTTTGCACCACTGAACTCCTAGGATATGAACGTCTCGAGGGCCTGTCATACTTTTGGCGAACGATTCGTCTTCCTCTGTTACTCGACTGCTGATGTCTTCTCTGACTGGTATCTTATCTTCTGTCTGGGTATTCAAAGATTTCTCGTTTTCTTGTATTCTTTCCACCAAAGGTTTGGAATTGGAAATAAATTTTCTCGCGTTAAACCCACCTTCTGCCAATCTCAGCTTTGTCTTGACGTAGAGTTCGTAAGCTCCATCTTCATCATCATCACCAAATGCTAGATCATCGACCTACAAGGACTGAAGCAACTTCTCGACAAACTCTGGGTCCTCACTTTCGTAGCTTGAGATGTGATGTATCAACGTGGCGTTCAGCAGAAATGGACTTGACGAGAGACCAAAGGTTACTCGGGTAAACCTCAGTTCGATTACTTCTGGATCTTGCTTCATAAGATCGTCGAACCATAGAAATCGCAATACGTCGCGGTCGTCTTCAGCGACTGAGATCATGAGAAATGCCTTTCGATGTCTCCAACTAGTGCAATCTTGTGGGCTCGGAATTGTGTCGATATATCAGCGATGTTTTCTGTCAACGATGGGCCAGTATATAAACAATCATTCAATGATGGATCACCACTATCTTTCGATGACGCACCATAGACCACTCTGACTTTCGTTTATCTTTGTCTTGGCGTACAACCGGGCGATGGGGTAAGTAGTGCACTTCTGAAACTTGCCCTGACTCTGGTTTCGTAACTTGCTCCACAATACCTCTTTGGATCTGTTCTTTGATCACTGCGTTGTATTCCTTAAGAATTTCTGGCTCCTTTCTTAGACGGGTTAGCAGTGATGTTAATCTTTTCTTGCTGGATTCATAATTATCGTGCAGGATAGGGTGTGGTTCCCTGCATGGTAAACTGACTTCGTACTTCTTTCCATCGTTGGAAATCCTCTGTTTGAATATCTCATAAACCGAGTTCTCCTTAGGGGCTATTCCTATAGATTCCAACTCCGAGAACTTCTTCAACTTGTCATCAAATGATCCACTGGATGGCTGGTTGATTACTTCACATTTCAACACATGGGCGGTGTTCAGGTTGGTAGATGGTGTACCATACACCGGTCCTGATAAGATCCACCCCAATTTGGAATGAATGGCTGCTGGTCCTGACCCTCCTCGGATTACTCCCCCTGTAACAAGATTCCAATACTGATCGGCTCCAACTAACACATCGATCTGTGCATCTCCCTCACAATTGTCGGCCAACTTTAATGTTGATAGATGAGGGTACCTACTTACCTACCTACCTACCTGCCTACCTGCCTACCTGCCTACCTGCCTACCTGCCTACCTGCCTGCCTGCCCGCCTGCCTGCCTGCCTGCCTGCCTACCGACCGACCGACCTACCGACCGACCGACCTACCGACCGACCGACCTACCGACCGACCGACCGACCGACCGACCGACCGACCGACCGACCGACCGATCTATCCATCTATCCATCTATCCATCTATCCATCTATCCATCTATCCGTCTATCCGTCTATCCGTCTAACCGTCTATCCGTCTATCCGTCTATCCGTCCATCCGTCCATCCGTCCATCCGTCCATCCGTCCATCCGTCCATCCGTCCATCCGTCCATCCGTCCATCCGTCCATCCGTCCATCCGTCCATCCGTCCATCCGTCCATCCGTCCATCCGTCCATCCGTCCATCCGTCCATCCGTCCATCCGTCCATCCGTCCATCCGTCCATCCGTCCATCCGTCCATCCGTCCATCCGTCCATCCGTCCATCCGTCCATCCGTCCATCCGTCCATCCGTCCATCCGTCCATCCGTCCATCCGTCCATCCGTCCATCCGTCCATCCGTCCATCCGTCCATCCGTCCATCCGTCCATCCGTCCATCCGTCCATCCGTCCATCCGTCCATCCGTCCATCCGTCCATCCGTCCATCCGTCCATCCGTCCATCCGTCCATCCGTCCATCCGTCCATCCGTCCATCCGTCCATCCGTCCATCCGTCCATCCGTCCATCCGTCCATCCGTCCATCCGTCCATCCGTCCATCCGTCCATCCGTCCATCCGTCCATCCGTCCATCCGTCCATCCGTCCATCCGTCCATCCGTCCATCCGTCCATCCGTCCATCCGTCCATCCGTCCATCCGTCCATCCGTCCATCCGTCCATCCGTCCATCCGTCCATCCGTCCATCCGTCCATCCGTCCATCCGTCCATCCGTCCATCCGTCCATCCGTCCATCCGTCCATCCGTCCATCCGTCCATCCGTCCATCCGTCCATCCGTCCATCCGTCCATCCGTCCATCCGTCCATCCGTCCATCCGTCCATCCGTCCATCCGTCCATCCGTCCATCCGTCCATCCGTCCATCCGTCCATCCGTCCATCCGTCCATCCGTCCATCCGTCCATCCGTCCATCCGTCCATCCGTCCATCCGTCCATCCGTCCATCCGTCCATCCGTCCATCCGTCCATCCGTCCATCCGTCCATTCGTCCATTCGTCCATTCGTCCATTCGTCCATTCGTCCATCCATCCATCCGTCCATCCGTCCATCCATCCATCCATCCATCCATCCATCCATCCATCCATCCATCCATCCATCCATCCATCCATCCATCCATCCATCCATCCATCCATCCGCCCATCCGCCCATCCGCCCATCCGCCCATCCGCCCATCCGCCCATCCGCCCATCCATCCATCCATCCATCCATCCATCCATCCATCCATCCATCCATCCATCCGCCCATCCGCCCATCCATCCATCCGTCCATCCGTCCATCCGTCCATCCGTCCATCCGTCCATCCGTCCATCTGCCCATCTGCCCATCTCTCCATCTCTCCATCTCTCCATCTCTCCATCTCTCCATCTCTCCATCTCTCCATCTCTCCATCTCTCCATCTCTCCACCTGTCCATCTGTCCCTCTGCCCATCTGTCCATCTGTCCATCTGTCCATCTGTCCATCTGTCCATCTGTCCATCTGCCCATCTGCCCATCTGTCCATCTGTCCATCTGTCCATCTGCCCATCTGCCCATCTGCCCATCTGCCCATCTGCCCATCTGTCCATCTGTCCATCTGTCCATCTGTCCATCTGTCCATCTGTCCATCTGTCCATCTGTCCATCTGTCCATCTGTCCATCTGTCCATCTGTCCATCTGTCCATCTGTCCATCTGTCCATCTGTCCATCTGTCCATCTGTCCATCTGTCCATCTGTCCATCTGTCCATCTGTCCATCTGTCCATCTGTCCATCTGTCCATCTGTCCATCTGTCCATCTGTCCATCTGTCCATCTGTCCATCTGTCCATCTGTCCATCTGTCCATCTGTCCATTTCTCCATCTCTCCATCTCTCCATCTCTCCATCTCTCCATCTCTCCATCTCTCCATCTCTCCATCTCTCCATCTCTCCATCTCTCCATCTCTCCATCTCTCCATCTCTCCATCTCTCCATCTCTCCATCTCTCCATCTCTCCATCTGTCCACCTCTCCATCTGTCCCTCTGCCCATCTGTCCATCTGTCCATCTGTCCATCTGTCCATCTGTCCATCTGTCCATCTGTCCATCTGTCCATCTGCCCATCTGACCATCTGTCCATCTGTCCATCTGTCCATCTGTCCATCTGTCCATCTGTCCATCTGTCCATCTGTCCATCTGTCCATCTGTCCATCTGTCCATCTGTCCATCTGTCCATCTGCCCATCTGTCCATCTGTCCATCTGTCCATCTGTCCATCTGTCCATCTGTCCATCTGTCCATCTGTCCATCTGCCCATCTGTCCATCTGTCCATCTGTCCATCTGTCCATCTGTCCATCTGTCCATCTGTCCATCTGTCCATCTGTCCATCTTACTGGAAAATTACTGGAAAATTTGTCCATCTTACTGGAAAATTACCATATATATTTTTGAAAAAATTTACTGCGCGCATTTTCATATCCTATCTATCTATCCATCATGGCGGAAGCACAGGGAGTTGAATGCTCTGTGAATGATGGCCTTATAGATTCTTGTCCAAAGTGTATCACGTCTAAATTCCCTATTTCAATAGAGAAGGGACGTAGTGGAAAACAGATTAAATGGCTTAGCGGTTTTGCTGAGCTAAAATCATTTATTGAAATTCAACTGAAGTTATCGGGTGACTGGTCGTTTACAACGAATAATGGCGGGTTTCATGGTCTTAAATGTGATACCGTAACGATTTCATTCTACCCTAAAACTAAGACAGTAAACGTGCAAGGAGCAATGAAAGATGTGGTTAGGAAGAATATTCTAAGCTATGTCTGTATATCTGAGGACGTCGCTGATTCAAACGATTTGGTCGACCTTGAGAATGGCGAAGACGAAGGGGAAGGTGATGGTGAATCTGTCGTCGTTGTCGAACAAGCCCTCAACGAAGATTTAGCTAATAAATCAGATATGGAAGGAGATAATGATGCTAGTGTTATGTATAACGTAAACCTATCGAATGATAAAAACGAAAGTTCAACCGCTCAATTTTGTTCTGGTTGTCAAAAAAATTCTTTGCTCATTAATTCGCTGGCAAGAAGATTGGAGGACCTCGAACAGAAGCTCAATCCAAATCCTAAATTGCCTTCTTATGACGAACTGCTAGTAAAGCTTAAAACGGTTTCAGAAGAAAGAGATGGGTTGTTAACAGCCCTAAGATTGGTGACGAGGGACAACTCATCCAAACCAAAGGTTACCACCAATTCTACCTCTGATACTCGTGATAACAAGAAAGGACAGTCTGCTCGAATAACCAACAACAACACGAGCAAACCTAAAGATGTGTAAACGGCAACAGGGACAAACCTCGAGCTTATATCAACACAGATGAACCCCGTCGAGATAATCGCAGGGATAAATCTCCTTCATCTAGTCAATTCAATCGTAATCAAGATGGCAGCGAAGTTGTAGTTATTGGTGATTCCATGACCAAGTGCATTCATGGTCATCGCTTATCCCGTAAACACAAGGTAAGAAACATGTCATTTGCTGGTGCTACTGTTGAAGACATGGCAGACTTTGTGAAACCTATCATCAGGAAGAAACCGAATAAAATAATACTCCATGTTGGTACGAATAATTTAAAGCGGGATAATCCTAAACAATTAGGTAAGAAGATTATATAACTGGCAAATAATATTAAAAAGCAGCACTGTTCTGCTGAAATTGCGATTTCATCAATCATACATAGGACAGATGATACTTCACTAAATTCAAAGATTGATCAGGTAAATAAATCCTTAGAGAAATTATGCCTAGATTGTGATTTGGGTTTTATCTGTAATGATAACATTAAACCAGATTGTCTTAATGCAGGAGGACTTCATTTAAGTTTGAAAGGAACAATTAATCTTGCTGCTAACTTTAGGAAACATATAAATTTACAGTGAAAATTAGATGGTACAGATAGCATATACGATCATGATCAACCTGCTCATGACTTAAGATCATTTGAAGAAATTATGTCTCTTAACAGAGGATTCAAGATGGGTTTGTTGAACGTTAACAGTCTCAGCAAACATATTGACGAGCTGAAGGCCTTAATGCACAGCAAACCACTTGATATCTTAGCAATAAATGAGTCAAAACTTGATCAAAACGATAGCGATGAGTGTATGGCTTTGTCAGGTTATAATTTGGAACGTAGAGACAGAGATAAACAAGGCGGAGGGGTTTGTGTTTATTTGCGTAGCTCTATAAACTACAAAAGGCGTTTTGATTTAGAAAATTGTGATTTGGAAATGATTGTTTTAGAGATTACCAAACCAAATTCTCAGCCATTTCTTATTACTACATGGTATCGACCTCCAAAAAGCTCTTTAGAACTCTTTGATAAATTCGAATGTTACTTAGAGAAAATAGTTGGCAACTTCAAAGAGATTTACATTTTAGGTGATTTAAATTGTAATTTTCTGTCAAATCCTCCTGAAAATCATACCAAGTATATTTTGGATTTAATGGTCAATTACCAACTTTCTCAAATTATCACTGATCCGACAAGAGTTAACATCAATTCAAAAACTCTGATTGATGTGTGTATTACAAGCTCTAGTGATTTCATTATAAATTCAGGGGTTTACCCATGCTCAATTAGTGACCATGATTTAATTTATGTGATCCGGAAAATTGGTATACCCAAAGGGAAACCACGTTATATTGAATGTCGGAATTTTAAAAACTTTAATGAAAAACTATTTAAGTCGAGTTTACAATCCGCACAGTGGCCTTTAATAAATGATTTTGAAGATGTTAATAAGGCCTGTGAAGCATGGAAATCAGTTTTTCTTGAAGTGATCGATAAACACGCGCCTTGTCGTAGTTTCAGAGTTCGTAGTAAACCTTGCCCCTGGCTAAACTCAAAGATTAAGAAGCAAATGTTTGACAGAGATAGGCTCAAAAAACAAGCAATGTCGACTGATAATCCTGAAACATGGCTCACTTATAGACGACAACGTAATTTGGTAACAAATGAAATTAAGAAGATTAAAAAGCAGTATTTTCAGGATGAAATAGATAAAAATCGCGGTAACTCAAAGGAGACGTGGAAAATCCTAAATAACGCGATGGGGAAAAAACTTAAAAACACTGAAATTAATAAGATATCAACCGGATCTGGTCATGATTTAACTAAATCCTGTGATGTAGCAAATTGTCTTAATTCGTATTTCGTTGAAATTGGCCCAAAGTTGGCATCGGAAGTTCCCATTGAAATAGATGGGAAGAAACCAGAAGATTATATGTCAAAAACTGATACTAAATTTGAGTTTAAAAGAATTGAGTGTCACAAAGTTATGAGATTGATTAAACAATTGAATTTGCGTAAGGCTTCTGGCCATGACAAAATTTCAAACAAGCTGTTGAAAATAGCTGGTCCTTATATTTATGAATCTCTTACAGATCTATTTAATCTCTCAATTGAATCAAAGTGTTTTCCAAATGATTGGAAAATCGCAAAAGTATTTCCATTGCATAAATCCGGTGAAAAAGATGATGTAAATAATTACAGGCCAATTTCAGTTTTGTCCACTATTGCTCGTTTATTTGAACGATTATTGTATGATCAATTCTACAGTTACTTAACTGAATATGATCTCATTAACGCCAGGCAATCAGGCTTTCGTTCACTCCATTCAACCTTAACTGCACTACTTGATACGACAAATCAGTGGTGTTTTAATATTGATAAGGGAATGGTAAATGGTGTCATGTTCTTAGATTTAAAAAAAGCATTTGACACTATCGACCATGACATTTTATTAACGAAATTGGCATGCTATGGTGTGGATGACTGTAGTCTACTCTGGTTCAGATCCTATTTGTCTAATAGACATCAGGTATGTCAGGTAAACGGAGTTTACTCCAAGAAAGGCTGTATCACCTGTGGAGTCCCACAAGGCTCCATTCTTGGTCCAGTCTTGTTTTTGTTATACATAAATGACTTACCAAGATGTTTAGATTATAGCATAAGTAGACTATTTGCTGATGATACAAATATGACCTTTACTGGCTGCAATACAGAATCAATTCAAAAGGAAATGACTAGTGACTTAAATAAGATATTTCAATGGCTTTGTGCTAATAGGTTGACATTAAATGTCCTTAAAACAGAGTTTATGTTAATTGGATCACGACAAAAATTAGCAGCTCTTGGAGGTTCTATAGTATTGTCAGCCAATGGTGTTTCATTGAGTAAAGTTCGGTCGGTGAAATGTTTGGGAGTTGATATTGACGACAATATAACCTGGGAAACACACATCCAAGCCATTCGATTAAAGGTATCCCGTAATCTTGCAGCCTTTAGAAGAGTAAGAAAAGTCTTAAACCAAAAAAGTCTTATGTCTTTATATAGAGCTATCATTGAACCATATTTTATTTATTGTTCACTTGTTTGGGATAGCATTAATGACACATTAGAAAAGCAATTACAAGTTCTTCAAAATAGAGCGGCTCGCATAACTACGGGAGCTCCTTTATCAAAACCATCTTCGTTGATTTTGTCTGAATTAGGTTGGACGAATATTAAGGAAATGAGAGAAAAACAAAAAGCTATTATGATGTACAAGATTGTACATGGTCTAGCACCAGCGTATTTATCAGATATGTTTACATTTAGTAGCAGCGTAAATAATTATAATCTTCGTCAATCAAAATTAAATTTGGAACTCCCAAAAAATCGAACTGAATATTATAATTCGGGTTTCGCTTTCACCGGTGCGAAATTGTGGAATTCTTTACCTGACGAAGTAAAAAAGGAACCATCGTTAAAACGGTTCATAAGAAAACTTGAGTCAACTGCTATCTGTACCACCTCAAGTTAATGATTTATCCTTAACTTGTACATGTATATATAACTATTTAATTATTGTAAATATAGATATTTATTAGGTAATACACGGCTTTTAGGAAGAACAAATTCGAATACTTTAATCCAATTTGATAAAACTACCGTGTATAAATAAAGATTTCAATCAAATCAATCTGTCCATCTGTCCATCTGTCCATCTGTCCATCTGTCCATCTGTCCATCTGTCCATCTGTCCATCTGTCCATCTGTCCATCTGTCCATCTGTCCATCTGTCCATCTGTCCATCTGTCCATCTGTCCATCTGTCCATCTGTCCATCTGTCCATCTGTCCATCTGTCCATCTGTCCATCTGTCCATCTGTCCATCTGTCCATCTGTCCATCTGTCAATTTGTCCATCTGTCCATCTGTCCATCTGTCCATCTGTCCATCTGTCCATCTGTCCATCTGTCCATCTGTCCATCTGTCCATCTATCCATCTGTCCATCTGTCCATCTGTCCATCTGTCCATCTCTCCATCTATCCATCTATCCATCTCTCCATCTCTCCATCTCTCCATCTCTCCATCTATCCACCTATCCATCTATCCATCTATCCATCTATCCATCTATCCATCTATCCATCTATCCATCTATCCATCTATCCATCTATCCATCTATCCATCTATCCATCTATCCATCTATCCATCTATCCATCTATCCATCTATCCATCTATCCATCTATCCATCTATCCATCTATCCATCTATCCATCTATCCATCCATCCATCTATCCATCTATCCATCTATCCATCTATCCTTCTATCCTTCTATCCATCTATCCATCTATCCATCTATCCATCTATCCATCTATCCATCTATCCATCTATCCATCTATCCATCTATCCATCTATCCATCTATCCATCTATCCATCTATCCATCTATCCATCTATCCATCTATCCATCTATCCATCTATCCATCTATCCATCTATCCATCTATCCATCTATCCATCTATCCATCTAACAATCTATCCATCTAACAATCTATCCATCTAACAATCTATCCATCTATCCATCTATCCATCTATCCATCTATCCATCTATCATCTATCCATCTATCCATCTATCCATCTATCCATCTATCCATCTATCCATCTATCCATCTATCCATCTATCCATCTATCCATCTATCCATCTATCCATCTATCCATCTATCCATCTATCCATCTATCCATCTATCCATCTATCCATCTATCCATCTATCCATCTATCCATCTATCCATCTATCCATCTATCGATCTATCCATCTATCCATCTATCCATCTATCCATATATCCATCTATCCATCTATCCATCTATCCATCTATCCATCTATCCATCTATCCATCTATCCATCTATCCATCTATCCATCTATCCATCTATCCATCTATCCATCTATCCATCTATCCATCTATCCATCTATCCATCTATCCATCTATCCATCTATCCATCTATCCATCTATCCATCTATCCATCTATCCATCTATCCATCTATCCATCTATCCATCTATCCATCTATCCATCTATCCATCTATCCATCTATCCATCTATCCATCTATCCATCTATCCATCTATACATCTATCCTTCTATCCATCCATCCATCTATCCATCCATTCATCTATCCATCTATCCATCTATCCATCTATCCATCTATCCATCTATCCATCTATCCATCTATCCATCTATCCATCTATCCATCCATCCATCCATCCATCCATCTATCCATCTATCCATCTATCCACCTATCCATCTATCCATCTATCCATCTATCCATCTATCCATCTATCCATCTATCCATCTATCCATCTATCCATCTATCCATCTATCCATCTATCCAGCTATCCAGCTATCCAGCTATCCAGCTATCCACCTATCCACCTATCCACCTATCCACCTATCCACCTATCCACCTATCCACCTATCCACCTATCCACCTATCCACCTATCCACCTATCCACCTATCCACCTATCCACCTATCCACCTATCCACCTATCCACCTCTCCACGTCTCCACCTATCCACCTATCCACCTATCCACCTATCCACCTATCCACTTATCCACCTATCCACCTATCCACCTATCCACCTATCCACCTATCCACCTATCCACCTATCCACCTATCCACCTATTCACCTATCCACCTATCCACCTATCCACCTATCCACCTATCCACCTATCCACCTATCCACCTATCCACCTATCCACCTATCCACCTATCCAGCTATCCATCTATCCATCTATCCATCTATCCATCTATCCATCTATCCATCTATCCATCTATCCATCTATCCATCTATCCATCTGTCCATCTGTCCATCTATCCATCTATCCATCTATCCATCTATCCATCTATCCATCTATCCATCTATCCATCTATCCATCTATCCATCTATCCATCTATCCATCTATCCATCTATCCATCTATCCATCTATCCATCTATCCATCTATCCATCTGTCCATCTGTCCATCTGTCCATCTGTCCATCTGTCCATCTGTCCATCTGTCCATCTGTCCATCTGTCCATCTGTCCATCTGTCCATCTGTCCATCTGTCCATCCATCCATCCATCCATCCATCCATCCATCCATCCATCCATCTATCTATCTATGTAAAAATTTTTTTGCGTTTACATGACAACAGGGCCAGCCCTCCTAGGCGAGATCTCGCTACTGACAACCCCGAAAGAGAAGCCACGTTTTTTTGACGAATGGAATTAGTAATACACTGTCCATAACTATCTGTTTTAATTGTTGCGTCTTTGTTTTCCGTTCGTGTTCCTCTTGCTTTAACATCCCCCCTCTTTCTTAGGTGCTCTTGCACAATTCTAATATCTGCTTAACGCCGGATATAACATTTATACATCATTAAAATCCGGTGTTATTTGCTCGTTTGTGTACTTAATACGATCTTAGAAACAAAGCTGTTCGCATTGAGCTAGAACCACAGTCGAGACGACTTGAGCCAGTTCGTACCTCAACGGAGTTGATCATTCAGTTTTCTTTATTTCGATCTAATACTATAATGCCCAAAGAGCAAGTAATATTGCTTGTCCTGGCAGTCGCTTTTTGCCTTGTAAAAACAAGCTCTCAATGTCTTCCACCACCGAACTGGAGCATGATGAGTGTCCGGGAACGTGTTAGACGTGCGCCGCTGGTGATTCGAGCTACCCTCGCTCACAAACAAGGCCAAACAGGTGGACTCGAAGAACTTGGTCCTTTCAGTACATATACAGTACGTCTAAACGTGTCTCATGTCTGAAGGGATAGGGTCAAGTAAGTATATAATAATATTTTGGCCTTAAAATACCGATGTACATACAATACAATCCTACATTGTTATATCGCTAGAGTTTCACTGGATACAACGATGACTGTCATTGGTTGGTTTGTGGTCACATGATCTTAGCTAAATTTCAATGTCTTCCGAGCGGGCAATAATTGAGAATTAACTTTTTGCCTGCTCGGTCAATAAGTTTTCAATTGTTGCCCGCTAGAACTTTGAACTCTTCACGGCATCCTATGAACAAAAGCTTGTTTGGTACAAAGAAAAGAATATTTATAGGTCTTCAAAGGAATATAACTGGAGAAATGTATTGCTGTTCTTTTGTACTGAGACTCATATTTGTTTGTTTGATGTGAAATTACAGAGCCAGGCGAAATGTCTTGGTATGTCTTTCAGTTTGTCTTTTCGTTTGTGTACTTTCCCTTGATAAACGTCGAAATATTAATTATTCAGCGAAACTAAAGCTATATAACAAAACATTTAATGTCTGATTCCTCGGGAAACAATTAGTTTTGTTTTCCCTCGAGTCTCGATGTTTCCCTCGACTTCGTCTCGGGAAATATCAAGACTCTCGGGAAAACAAAACTGTTTCCCTCGGGAGCAGACATTAAGTATATAACATAAAATATATACAATTTTACTTAAAGTGCTTATGAAACGAAAATTAAGTTTGTCTTATTTGAAAGTACTTTTGAAATGACAGAGTAACATCTTTTCCAGTTTCTTTGTTTCTTTGCTTCGTTGCTGAGATATTTCAATTTGTTTGATATGTGAAACTAACCAGTGACATAACAACGTGCATGACTTACTGGGAAAATTTTTCATGATGTCTTACACTGCTAAAGTCAACCGAAAAATTTCGGCTGACTCGAGCGGGATTTGAACTCGCACCTTCGGGATTCCGGTCCGCCGCTCTACCTGTTGAGCTATCGAGCCGCACAGGGATTGGAGGCAAGTTCAATCCCGCTCGAGTCAGCCGAAATTTTTCGGTTGACTTTAGCAGTGTAAGACATCATGAAAAATTTTCTCATGTTACTAGGAAAGGTTATATATCTTTGCTATTATTAAACAGAATCTGTTAAAAATGTATATTTTTGTTGTTATAAGGGGAAAACACACACGCATAACTGCTTCGAAGTGGTTCCGTCTGATAATAGAAAAGATATATAAACTTTTCCGGTAAGTCATTATGCACGTTGTGACGTCACTGGTTAGTTTCGCTTATAAAACACACTGTGATATCTTAAAAACAAAACAAGGAAATAAAAAACTGCAAAAGATGTTACTTTGTCATTTTAAAAGTACTTTCAAATAAGACAAACTTAATTTTCTTAGCCATTCTCCTGCTATTTTATACAGTATACAACTATACGTTTCCAGGTTATTCTATTTTCCGTTAAAGTCGAAAAAGTTCAGTCTAAAACCGAAGAGATAATTGAATGGTTTCAATGGTCACTCGGTTCCATTTTTATCAACTGTCTAAGTTTGAATTTTTCTCCTTTTGCTGAACTCGAGTGAACGACGACCGCGTCGAAATAAAGACTGGTACTACTTACCTTGTGATGTCATACCGGTAACAAACAACAACGTGATTGGTGGAAAGTTTGTTTTGGGGGAAATTTGAGCATTTGGTGACAACGCCTTATGACGTATACGCAAATGAATATTTATGGGCAAATCTATTGTTCTTATACGTAGTTGTCAATTTGCGTACGTCATGCATTAGCATTGTTACCGAAAGCCCAATTTTTCTCCAAAAACGAACTAGCCATGGCAAACTTTGAGAGTTAATAGCGCGAAAACTAAGCACCAGATTCTCTTAAAGTTTCAGTGAGTGTTTCTGTTATGCTCCTCTGTACAATAAAACAACAAAAATGCCAACGGATTTTTCACTTCATAGACACTTTAAGCTATGCAATCATGTTGCTAGTCCCAGATCTCTTTAATTTGCAAGGATTTTTTACTAACAGCTATACTTGAATGTCAATATCTTTGAAACAATTGGATGAAATCAAAAACTGTTAAAAAAAAATTATCAGCTATTTTAATGTTAGGAAACAACTTTGCAGAAAGTTTAGTCTTGTCTAAAATTGATTATAATGATGTAGTGTCACTGTCTGATCCTTTGCCTGCGTATCTCATCAAGCGCCTCCAGTGAGTTCAGCTGACGGCTGCTGGTTTTCTTTTAAATAGATTCGCCAATAAGTTCGACATACTAATACTAGGCTGGCCCCCTATACCAGAACGTAGGAAATTTCATTTGTGTAATCTCGCATTTATAAGGCACTAACATGTACACACTAACCAATGTACCTTAAAACTTCAAAAATATACGTACCTGAACGGACGTTACACTCTTTTATAGTGACTTTTAATTGTTGGTACCTAGCGAGTTTAATAATATATATAAAAGTATCTTCATTTATTGTAAAATATCACACGAGATTCTATAACAATGTATTGACCCTTTTATGACTTCTTTGTAGGATGTTTTCAAACTTTAAAGTGCCCATTGGTAAAAAAAACCACCGTCCAAATGTTATTGTTTTTCGAAGTTTCTTCTTCCTCCAAATCGTTTGGTAAGAATTAGAATGTATATTGCATATGAGTTTGTGAGTGATTTCTTTAGTCAAGCTGAATCAAGTTATGGTCTGCGGGAAACTCGCATTACGAAAAGGTTCTCGCCGTGCACAAATCTTTTGTTTCCACTTATTAATATACATAAATAATACATTTGAGTGGTTGAACAGCTGCTATTGGATGATTGCTTTGTGCACAAATTTGCATAAGCGTAAACAAAACGGTAGAACAAAGACACTTGCTGAGTTTCTAGATAACCTCGTACCCAGGGAATTTTGCCTCCACGTTGGGACGTTTGTTTTTATATAATACGTATTAGTATCAACCAACTAGTGGTCTATTACATATTCGGCATTCTGATTGGCTGAGCTACTAGTGGTCTATTAGTGGTAGACCCTAGTAGCGTTATCCAATGACAAACCATTTTCTAACTGGAATATTCCTATTCTGACCAATCAGAAGCCACGACATATTCAAGCTGCAAGCAAAACATGGAAACTATAGGCCGAACATGGCGTCCGCTAAAATTTATATACGAGTGATGAAATCATGAAAACATTGACCCGAAAGTAATGGAAAATTGTTCACATTGACATTTTTATGTTTGGGAGAAGAATGAAACGTCAATCAGGATTTATGTATGTCAGCGCTTTAATTCTTTTCATAACCTTCGACGCGTTTCGACCTTCCAGTCTTCATCAGGAGGGATTTTTGGATGGGAGTCGATGTTTAATCAGTAATGTTAAGGCATAGTCCCTAGAAAATAATTGTCTGGAAACGCGGCCAAGTCTTTGTTCTAGGTTTTTGTTCACGTTTGTGCACCTTATTTCACCTTAACGCTTGCTGAACACATTGCATTTTTGCTATAATAATCAACCATAATAATCAAAAATAAAGCAATCAACCAATAGCATCGTTGCTGTGTAAATATTAATGAGCCTAAAACAAAAGCTTGTGCACCTTATTTGCCACCCTCAACCTAAATTGTAGCTCTTTGTTAACCGCTTTGATGTTCGCCTCGTCTCCAGACAATATAATTCTAGGGACTATGGTACGTTAAGACAAGAATACAGATATTAGAAGGCGAATGTAATACTGAATCATAAGATAATTGTAATTAAAATTAAAGCTCTTACTAAAAGTCTGTTTAGTTTTTAATATATTTAATTAGTTAAATATATTTAAGTAATATATTATTATTATTATTATTATTATTATTATTATTATTATTATTATTATTATTATTATCGACATCGAGCAGAGCAGAACGCGTTTTGCACATGTGATTGTCTAAAGTTTAATCGAAATATTCTTACTTGATTTACAATCTACGAATTTCGGATCATTAATATTAATTATGATCCGTTCAAGTTTTATTTGTCTACTTTTGTCCTGTGTTATATGTTCATTTTGTGGAAAAGATTTTGTGTTCCTTGGTCGCCATCAATGGCGTTGTAAAGACAAGATTAATAATCGTAATTCAAATGTTCATTCTAACCATCATACATCACATGGAACAAATGCGGAACCCGTCATCAGTTCGCCAACTACAGCTGTTATTAAAAAGTCGGGAACCAAGTGTTGTTGCGGAAAGGTTTGTAAAGGAGCTCGAGTATGGCAAGCCGATTGTAGCAAAATTCAACGACACCTTTTTATAAAGTATTAAAATTCAATTCAATGCTTATTCAGTGCTTCAATTCAATGAACATATTCAATTCAACACTTATTCAGTGCTTCAATTCAATGAACATATTCAATTCAATGCTTATTCAATGATTCAATTCAATGAACATATTCAATTCAATGCTTATTCAATGATTCAATTCAATGAACATATTCAATTCAATGCTTATTCAATGATTCAATTCAATGAACATATTCAATTCAATGCTTATTCAATGATTCAATTCAATGAACATATTCAATTCAATGCTTATTCAATGATTCAATTCAATGAACATATTCAATTCAATGCTTATTCAATGACTCAATTCAATGAACATATTCAATTCAATGCTTATTCAATGATTCAATTCAATGAACATTTTCAATTCAATGCTTATTCAATGATTCAATTCAATATATTTAACAGTTCAATGCCTATTCAATGCTTCAATTCAATACATATGTTCAATTCAATGCTTATTCAATGATTCAATTCAATGAACATATTCAATTCAATGCTTATTCAATCATTTCAAAACACCATTCAAAGCAAATGCAACACTTAACGGTCAGCGGCAAAAGGCATTTTGAGATGACACTGGGCGTGTATAGGCGAGATTCAGGGTGTTGCGCGTGCATCATTTTTTAAAAAAACTGGCAAGCTCCACTCAAAGTAAACATACTGTTTAAACTAAACAAAGTATAGATACAGTTTCTGGATGTTTAATACTGTTATTCTGCTGTTGTTACTCAGGGATGGCGCCAGAAATTCCACGACACAGGGCTAAGGTCCCCGACAGGGGGGCTACTAAGGGGTTCCGGGGGCATGCGTCCCCGAAAAAGTTTCAAAATATGAACGTCTAGAATAGCTTTTTCCATCTTCGCGTAAAATTATCGCAATAACCGACAAGCTACAGCACCTATTTTCATGCTATCAATAAAGAAAAATTTGTTGAACACCTAGTGTGGTCATTAACCTTTGCCATTTTCGTTCAATATTGCAGACAGAAAATGGAATTTTGTGCGTTGTAATTATTGATACTGTTGGCTTCTACACAATATATACCGTATCCTGTGTTTCTAAGAGTTTTATTTCACTGTTAAAGCATTAATTACTGACTTGTCTGGCTTAATCAGTTAAAAAGTTCTTTGCCAATTGTTAAAAATACAATTTTTCTTCCAGATCATTCCCCGACAAATCTGTTAATTTTCCCCGACGGGGGAAGCCCGCCAAGAGCCCGCCAATTTCTTTGCAAAACGATGCGCGCGCAATACCCTGAAAGTCAGCAAAATGGCGGCAACTCGGGAAACAAACATGGATGGAGATTATCAGGAATATGACATAGAAAATATGTTACCAGAGTTTCTGGAATCAGTCCTTAAAAGGACAGTTGAATTATCGGACGAAGCAACCAGGACAGGCGCTAACGATCTGGAGATTCATTTCGAAGTGCTAGATAGGACTGTCAATATGCTGAGGTCGATTGCTGATAATCTAGTGCCTAACGAAGATAAGCATGAGTGGGAATGTCTTGTTAGTGGATTTTCCCACGTCTATATTCCTTATATGAGCAGTTGAGAAACCTAATTCAGAAGCCATCAACTGTCACAAACGGACAGTCTGACGTAGACAGGAGAGGGACACCTGGCAGACCACCCTTTCACATAACAGCTGAAACATTGGAAGATCTACGTGGACTTGGTTTTACGTGGACAAAAATAGCGCAAATGTTTGGTGTTTCAAGGTGGACAATCTACAGAAGGGTTCAAAGCTATGGTTTACAAGATTTGACGACTTTCAGCTCGCTGTCAGATGCAGAACTGGACGATATAATTAAGAATTACATTAGTCACCATGGTTCAGCAACTGGACAAACTTATATTGCTGGTTATTTCAGGTCACTTGGACTGCGAATTCAACGACGACGGATTCGTGAAAGCCTAGTTAGAGTTGACCCCAAAAATACTACATTAAGGTGGGGTTGTGTTGTTAATCGAAGAAAATATTCTGTTCCATGGCCTAACTCATTGTGGCACTTAGATGGTCACCATTCACTGATTCGCTGGGGTATGGTTATTCATGGTTGTATAGATGGTTTTTCAAGAAGAATCATATACTTGAAGTGCAGTGACAATAACTTATCACAGACTGTTCTAGATCTTTTTTAAGTGCCATTGATCAAGATAATGGGCTTTGGCCATCTCGCATCCGAGTGGACTATGGTGTGGAAAATGTACTGGTATGTGATGCCATGGTGGCTGCTAGAGGGGAAGGAAGAGGGAGTTTTATAGCTGGCTCGTCCACACGAAATCAGAGGATAGAGCGTCTTTGGAGGGATGGATTTCGATGTGTTAATCACTTATATTATTATATATTTTATGGTATGGAAGATGCTGGTCTTCTCAACATTGAAAATCCTATTGATTTATTTGCACTACACACCACATTCTTACCCAGAATTAACCTAGCTCTTTTGGAATTCATGGAAACCTTCAATCACCATGGCCTAAGAACAGAACACAACTGGTCTCCATACCAGATCTGGCTCAATGGGATGGTTAACATCGATAATCCACTTGCACATGCACAGCTGGATGATGAAGTTGAGCCTGATTTCTATGGTTTAGACCCAGAAGCACCAACCCCTTTTCAAGATAGTAGTAACAATGTTATTGTTCCTCCTATAGTCTTACCTATGGATACTCAGTCAGTTCATGACCATGTACTAGATGTTACAAATCCTTTGATGCAATCAACTGAGATGGGCATAGATGTTTATTGCATGATCCGTCAGGTTATTAAAGAAAGGGTAGAACAGCAACAGCTCTTAAGAACCTGAATGAACAACTTTTTTAATTTAAACTCAATTTTTTGACAATACAGTAACATGTACAGTGTAACTAAATAACTTGGGGGAAAACTGCATGTTAATTAAAGTGGCTCCCTATAGTTTTGACTCTGCACACAAGCTGATTTCTAATTAACAGAAAAATTACTGATAATTAGAAAATTTTATGTCACACTCACAAAAATCCCAGACAGTAATGCAAATATATTGTATTTACTTCAGTGAGCTTTGAAAGTATGAACCGTTTTAAATTATCTCAAAAAGAAAAGAAAAATGGTACAAATTCAGTTCAAGGTTAGAAATCAAAACATTAAATTTGGTTACAGTAAGTAGGGTGCTGCAGGTAAACTGCTGCGATTTTTAGGAATGAAAATCGTATGTTTTGATTAGAGCATTTCATCAGAGTAAAATATGTTAAAACAAAATAAAAAAGGCTTATATATGCCAAAAGGGTGGTGACATAAGTTGAAATGAAAATAGCCAACCAAATGCACAGGAAAGAAACAAACCAAATTATTTTGCACCAAATGTTTTTCTGAAAACATTTTGGCAAGACTACAAAGTTTGAAGAAATTTCATTGAAGCTCATTGTTGCTACATGGTAACAATCTTCTATAAATAAAAATATATTTGCAATTTTACTGGACAATTTCATGAACATCACAGGAGGGGGAAAGAAAAAGCCGAAAATCCAAGCTACCTTCAGTGCATTAGTCTAGTACATGTATATACTGTTGTAAACAATATATGTTAACCACTTTAAGGTGGATCAACAGGGAAAGTTATGAAAAATAAGATTTTTTTCTTCCAAGACATTTTGTAGTGTGATTCGTGCTTCATTCTACTGTAGTTTATTGCACAGGCTTAGTGTTAAAAAAAGTATTAGACAATCTGCATGCAGTTTTTTTAGAGAAATGTCTTTGTTTTAGTAAGTTCAGAATTCTAATTCTTAATAAATTTGCAAAATTATTAAAATAAATGTAATTGTCCAGGCACAGACACAGACACAGACACAGACACAGACACAGACACAGACACAGACACAGACACAGACACAGACACAGACACAGACACAGACACAGACACAGACACAGACACAGACACAGACACAGACACAGACACAGACACAGACACAGACACAGACACAGACACAGACACAGACACAGACACAGACACAGACACAGACACAGACACAGACACAGACACAGACACAGACACAGACACTGCAAGTGTAAAACTTTCAAATTATCAGCAATGACAACTAGGCTATCTAAGAAATGAGAATGAGGCACAAATCTAGACTGCAAAACGTTTAGAAGATTTTAAACATAAATAATTTTTCAGAGCTTTTTCCTAAATTTACCTTACAATTAAACTAACCAAAAAACAAATTATTAAAGCATGTCAGAATATTAAAATCCACATGCTGATAAACTGTACTGTAAGATTGTAGCTGGTATAATGTACCAAATAATTTTCATTTTAAATAGAAAGTACTTTATTTGGACCATAGAAGATCTGCAACGATACAAAATAAACAACGGTAACATCCGAAACAACAAACAAGATGTTATTGTAATGCATGTACTACTTTTCACTTGTTACCAAAATAGTCATTGGCAAAAGAAAGATCATACAAGTGAAATAGTTTATTGCGTGAAGGTAAAGGTGAGTCTTGCTTTGGTCTTGGCAATTTAAGACAACAGGTGCAAGTGTTGGCGGTTGGTAAAAAGGAGTTTGATACTTCAGGAAATTCGATGGAGGGTTGTAACACATAGCCAAGAATTAGTACTTCTTCTGATCCTGTGGTAAACTTAAGAATACTGGATAGAGTCAAACTACCCCTTCGTCCACCTACAATAAATGAATGACAATTGAAGAACACTCAAATCTACAGTACAGTACATACAAGCTACTGTAAGGATACAATGTACATCCAAATCCCACATGCAGTACAAGTATGAAATTTTCAAATACATGTAAATTCTACAGGCAATACTTGCTTTTCCATTTGTTGCCTATTATCTTATTAACTGCAATGTGCTTTTGTATATCCACACATCCGGTGTAGGTTGGTTACTTGGTTTACTATGAATAATGAGGTTATCAGAGGTAAAAATATTCTGCAACAATATGTACAGTTCACAGTTTACTTACTTGCTACCTCTCGTAAGTACTTCATAAAGGCAGTATAAACAGTATTTTCATGCATCCTGCTATTTGAGCCCGTAGGACTAAAAGCTGGTGTAAACAATTTTGCAATTAACTTCACCGTCAGGGTGTTTGTATGGCTTGGTCGAAGTATGTCAAGGAAAACTGGCATCTTATACCCAATCTATTAAAATTAAGAAAATTCTAGCATGGGCAATGTTTTACTAAACTCAAAATTAAATTGAATTTGACTCTTTCACCTCAAGGTGCAATGCTCAAAGTGGCTCTATGTCCCAAAATCTGCTTTTCCACCTTCTTCCTCTCGCTCTGTCCTTTTCCTTTTTTACAAGTTAAAACCGGTGGCAAGGAAAAGTACATTTACATCTAACTGTTTTTAGAATGTTTACAGTAGAGCTACCAGTACTATCGCTGGAGTCAATGAGGCATGAGTTGAATGAAAAGAACAAAGTTATAATAAATAAAAAGTAAATTCGGAGAGCAGGGAAATCATACCAACGTCTACTGCGAGAAGAGTTCCTCGAAATTTTGCATAGTTGCATAGTACAAAATGTTAACATAGTACTGTACATGTACATACCTGGTAAAGTCCAAGTACCTTTAGGCCATTACGAAGATACCACAATGAAGAATTTTCCACCAGTACAGAATTGGAAAATATTCTCTTCAAAATATTCTCTTCAATGAATTGGGGGATTTTTCCATTCTGGATAATGCTCAATGCTACAAGTATAAATCAACAAAAAACGAAACATTTCATTTTTTAAAAAGCCCTGCTGTATGCATGAGTACATGTTAAATATTGCTTGTAGCATTGAAATAAAAAAAAAAGATTACGCACTACCCAGCCAAGTACGTAGCCAAAAATAATTATTTTTTTAGTTTTTAAGATTTTATCAATTTGTGTTCAACAACCATATTTGGTCAACCTATTATTTCAATCCCTGAACATTTTCAACCATTTCCAGTTTCCTGCTGTTCACTGAAGGCCACGTGAATCCCATTTGCTAATGTGATTATTAATCATGAGAACTGTCTGTAATGTTCTTCAATATCTGAGCTCCCAAATGAGACACAAAGTTGGTTTCCAAGTGGGACACCAAGTTGTGGGTTTGAGTCCAGCTTGAGAAATTAGAAAGTTTTCTGAGTAAAATATGTCTAAGAACATTATTTTACAGACAATTCTCTCGTTCGAGTTACAGTAGCATGTACATTTCTTCTTATACCAACATGTTTTACAATATTTAACAAATGTAATACTACTGTACTTGCACATAAAGTCAGGGGCATAGGAACCAGAGGGGGCACATGTCCCCCCAAACTTTGTCATTAACTGCCCTCTCCGTAACAAAAACGTGCCCTTTGCTCAGTAAAACATGTGCTTCAAGTGTCCTTTTGAAGCTCTATCCCTCAAACAAAGTGCCCTTTTGAAGCTGTGCCCCTCCAATTACATAAACTTGCATCTTACGCCACTGCATACAGTACCACATGTATCTAATTCACTCTATACTGTACTATACATTTAAACAACTAATTCCCAGTAAATGTTAGAGCGTTTCACTCAAAACCAGATGTTGTGGGTTCAAATCCCACTTGAAATACAGTAGAACATTTACACACAAGTAATTACTGTATCTATTGAACAGTAGAAACTTACGGTACTAGTGTTCTATTGCAAATACTGTAAGTTGATTAGCTCTTTACTGATATCTATTCATTGGTTAGATAATTAAGTACCAGGACCGGCATAGTCAATTGGTCATGCAGTCAAAAATGGTGGACTCATCAGGAGCGAGGTTTGTTTAGCAAGGTTTTCACTCACAAATTAGTATGATAGTTAGTATTGATCGTTAAAAATAATTCAAAAGATCTACAGTAAGGTAGATGTTTCTCAATTTCTATGAAATACATGTAATAGTTGACTTGGGCAGCACCCTCAAAAATCAAAGTGTTTATATTTACCAAAAAGTAATCCCACCAAGTAATAGTCCTCAGCAATGTGTTCTCTCAGCCCCTTTTCGAAATATTTAGAATAAATTTCCCTTATGATTATGTGGAAGAACTCCTTCCTTGGACCACCATAATCTTCTGCCATCTATTAGAAGAATGAAATAGAAAGAATAAAACAGCAGATACATTATACAGTCTGTATACTATGTACAGTACTAGATAAGTCTTTGTACCATGTACAGTGTACCTAAGATGTAATGTACCATGTGCTTACATGCACGGTCCAAGGTAGATATGCCACAAGTCAGCCACAATATTCACACATCTAATACTTGTAAGAGAGCGAGTGAGGTTAATTATGAGTGTACCCAACTTGCTTCATTGAGGGATTTAAATCAAATTGGAAATTCAGTTGGAAAATGCAGATTTACATTTGGGAATAGTGCTTGACCAAGGCTATTGTCATATATATTAACATAACCGCTACTTGCATATCTGTTTCCAACACTTCCTTGACAAATTCGTTGATCATGATTGTATATTTGTATACAATCACATCAAAACTTAAGGTGGCTCCATACAGTTTCTTGAAAAATGGAAAATACAAGTTTGAGAGTCCAAAACACGTATATACATAAACAATTCGGGAAAATAATAAAACTAAATGTTATGCATAACTAAACAGTCTGACAATCAAAAACTATTACCAAATAAATACCAACAGTTGTTGCTATGGCAACAATGACGTTTCAAAATGGCTGCCAATTACCCTTCAAACTAATTTAATTCGAAAAAAACTTTGGTGACCCCCAATTTTTTTTTCATTAAAACTTTTCTTGAAGTATGAGTAATCAATAGGCTGATTTTAAAAAAATTCTGTAGAATGAATAATTTCTTTTCCGGAAAAATCATGTTTGTTAATTTAAAAAAAATTCGTTCTACAGAATTTTTTTAAAATCGGCCTATTGATTACTCATACTTCAGGGAAAGTTTTAATGAAAAAAAATTTGGGGGTCACCAAAGTTTTTTCCGAATTAAATTTGTTTGAAGGGTAATTGGCAAGCCATTTTGAAACGTCATTGTTGCCATAGCAACAACTGTTGCTATTTATTTGGTAGCAGTTTTTGCTTGTCAGACTGTTTAACTATGCATAACATTTAGTTTTATTCTTTTTCCAAATTGTTTAATCATGTGTTTTGGACTCTCAAACTTGTATTTTCCATTTTTCAAGAAACTGTATGGAGCCACCTTAAGTCAAACACTTTAAATGTGTTGTGTTTTAGCATCTTGGGGGATCATGACATACTCAAAGTCACACATTCTACTAGATATTAGATTTGATGCATTGGCCTGCTGCAAGTGACAAAAGCCCTTTTCACAGCAGAACCTGGCCATGCTAAGCTTTATAAAGGTCAAGGAAAGGACTTTTGTAAAGTCTAGAACCAACCACAAATTCCAAGCTTTGAGCCTCCAGGGACTAAAGAAACACTTTTCCCGATACAATTTAACAATATACTGTACTGTAATTTTCCCACCATAAAAAATGGTAGCAATTTTTAATTTTTAGTACCAACATACATGTACTGTACAGTCCAATAAATTTTAAGTATTACCTTAAAGCCCAAAAATGCACAACTGTCCTTAAACAATTGCAATTCTTGTGAAAAAGTAGCTGTCTTCATTAGGCTACTGTAAGTATGTACTTTATGTGATGTCCTAAGTTATAATTTAAAATTACTAACCTCACCATAAAATTGCACCTGAAGTGTTAACCGGAAGTTGGACAAAGACTTAATTTCTTCAAAGCCTGTGCCAATAATATCCCCACGATCCACCATGATGAAATTTGTTTCACCTTCTGCACAGTCATGAAGATTCTCCACTTCAAGAGCTCTGCCGACAACCATGACTTTTTGAAAATACCGCAAAATTTCAACAGGATCATCAATGTTATGCTTTGTGCAATAACCCACTGTTTCCTTTACAATATCATCAACTGATACTGTATTACCAGAATTTTCTGCTTCTGATTGACCAGTATCACTGTGATCGTGGGCAATATGTTGTTGTTCAGGTACATGTACTTGTGATGTGGTAACAGGAGTTGGTAGTTGGCTGGTAACTTCAGGACTTGAACAAGTGTGAGGTAAATTCTCTGTTGCACTTGTTGATGACAAGTAAGATAATGGTTGCTGTATCGTTTGTGGAGTTTCTGGTATAGCATTGTCTATTAGCGACACTTGTGGAATGGGAACTTCTTGATTATTTTGAATCGTTGATAAAGGAGGAGGCAGAACAAAAGCTATGTAAATAACCAGATGACAGACTTTAATTTAATAAAGTGAAAGGGTGTTCAACTGTTGAGAGTTAAAAATACAAATATTTCAATTTCTGCATGTAATTTAGGTCTGTAATTCTTCCCAGGTGACAATCTTACCTAAGATCTTACAAGATCTTAATAAGATCTTGATAAGATCTTGTAAGATCTTAGGTAAGATCTTGCAAGATCTTTGCAAGAAATTGCAAGATCGTGCAAGATCTTGCAAGATCTTATCAAGATCTTATCAAGATCTTGTCAAGATCTGATCAAGAACTTGCAAAATCATACAAAATCGTGTAAGTTCTTACACCTGTTATAAGCCCTTGCAAGTTAAAAAGTACACAAAACTAACAAGATCAGCTGTCATACCTTTCAATATCTTATTACAAGATCTTACAAGATCTTTCATAATCTTATAAGATTTTGTAAGATCTTACAAGATCTTGCACAATCTTACAAGATCTTGCATAATCTTATAAGATCTTGTAAGACCTTACAAGATCTTGCATAATCTTGTAAGATCTTGTAAGACCTTACACGATCTTGCATAATCTTATAAGATCTTGAAAGATCTTAGGAGATCTTGCATAATATTACAAGATCTTGCATAATATTACAAGATCTTGCATATTCTTATAAGATCTTGTAAGATATCACAAGATCTTACATAATCTTACAAGATCTGACAAGATTTTGCAAGATCTTGCTTTCCAATACTGTATACATGTAACTATATAATATTTGTAATTTAAATTAAGCAAACAAGAACATAACATTAGTGCAAAGTTGTTTAATAAAGAATTTTCTACAATTTTCAGTTTTAATTAATAATAAGTTTTGTTTTGTTCAATGTATTAATTTTCATTTTCCTTATTTTCTTCATTGGTTTTTGGTTTTGCATCCATTCACCGCTTGGCATCTCGGCACTTTTGGTTGCATGCATCAATGATTTGCTGGTGAGACTTGTTGAGTTTGTCGCCATACTTGATATGAAGAACATCTACCAAATGAAAGCAGAAAGAACAATCTATTAGATAAATAAATTAAGAAAGGTTTACTTTGTTTTATTATTATTGGTATTATTGGTATTATTGGTATTATTATTATCATTATCACTATCATTATCATTATCATTATCATTATCATTATCATTATCATTATCATTATCATTATCATTATCATTATCATTATTATTATTATTATCATTATCATTATCATTATTATTATTATCGTCAAGATTTTTCAGCGCTTTTTCTAGCCTTTTTTTTAATCTACTCGGACTTGATCATTGTCATTAGATTCATTGCCGTCTGATTCTTCATCGGAAGATTCTACTTTAAGCCTTTTATATCGATTCTTTTTGGAAACATGTTTAATTGAAGCTACAGAAACTATGTAAAGTTTTTATTATACTCAGCTATCTATACATTTGCGTGGTCACTTCACCTTATGGTTCACTCTAGAAAAACGTTGTAAACGTATACTCGCTTTTTTCATTGCAGCATATTGCCACCTTTCAGTCCTATGACCTGAAGGGCCGGACACTTTGAATTACGCGGCAAATAAGACGCAATAGTTAGCAATGAGATTAAATTTCCCACTCTGTCATCAACTGTTAATAAACTGATCTCAACAGCGAAAGCACATGTCATGGGTTTAGCCCAAACGACGTCCAAAATATCCACGTTTAAGAAACAATTTATTTGCTTATAAAACGAAAAAATCGCTGGCGTCTAGCGTTCTTTGTGTTCTCAGCGATAAATTATCCTCAGTTAAGTCATGTTAATTTGTGCGGGGCCCCACGGCGCAATTCCTCTCCCACGTGACATAAAAACTATACTTCAACAATACTAGACAAGACGTTCTCTGATCAAAAATTTTTATTGTAACGAGCTTTCGGCTGTCAGTCTACAGCCTTCGATGGGTTAAAGAAAAAAGGAAATTAAATCTCTCTATTATACAAGCGGAAAACTAAAAGCAGTCAAAAACAAAGAAGCGGAACACTGATTAAAGTGACTAATGAAAGTGACTAAAGCCAATTATAAATAGATTTAAAAATGTCAGAATAAACGTCAAAGGCTGTAGACTGACAGCCAAAAGCTCGTTACAATAAAAATTTTTGATCAGAGAACGTCTTGTCTAGTATTATTTAAGTATGTTTAAACCTGATCGGGGTTCTTATATCTTTTCTACAAAAACTGTAGATATTGGCGGCAAAATATTCACATACTTTTACATGGCAATCTGTGAATCTCTAGCCTGCGTGCAGCTAGTGAATCTCAAGTTGCCATGCTTTTAAAACGTGTCTACTCGTTTTAACTTTTTAATATTGGTACTTCAACGATATAATTCACTTACAATGTAAAAGACCTATATATGAAATAACATTACGCTTTCAACATTTATCAGCAAATCATAAACGAGCACCGTGACAGCGCGGTGATTTTAAACGTCGCCTAACGCATGGTACTATAAATTACCGATATTTCAAGACAAAGTCTGCCGTTTGAGATAGAAAAAAGGAAACATATAACAAGCTTGATCTAAGAAATACTTGTGCTTATAAAATTAAACAAAATTGATCCTGCCTTAATTTATTTTTTCGTACAAGTCTGACACATATATTACCCTGTAGGGTCATGCATATGTGTACTATCGAATACAAAGCAGTAAATCTTAAATTTAGTTCCCTACCTTGACTTATGAGCTTCTCAGTGAACATTCTTTTCCCATGTCGAACATCTACAGGTCCACCTATGACCAAATTCTTGGGGTCTCCCTTGATGAAATCCTCACATGTGATGCTATAAGTTCCCTCGTTCTCAAAGAATACAAAATACCACTCTCTCATATTTTCAGCTTCCAATCATCGCAAAATCTATAACAGCGAGTTATGACGATGTTCTTAGCAGCCTGTTCTAAATAGTAATTGCCATAAAATATGAAATACTGTAACGAATAATACTTAACTTATCTACACGTGTCTTGTTTTGAAGTTGTCTAACACTGAACACTTCGAAGTGCGTCGATAACGATTGCCAGCTGATAGAGCATATGACCAACATCGATAGAAGAATGTGTGAGCATGACGTATGCGCTCACGTGATTCACAACCGCCGACACGTGGTATATGGGCACACGTCAAATTTGTTTGAAATTGAAACGTTTTATATCAATCGAATTGAAATATCAGCAGACAAATAATACTTAATAAAATAATATACAGTTTGTGCGAGGACATTTTTTGTCACAGTCCTCAGCCTCCAGGGATCTCATCGCGCAAATACAAACTTCCGATATCCATTAGTGTTTGACAGATTTTCCTCCACACCTTTCCGTCCCTTTTTAAAACCGGTGGAGGCCGGTGCAAGCCAAAAGAAAGTATATGTTGAGTGCTGCAATCTACCCAAATTAGTAAAAGGGTCAGGTATGGCGCACTTGTTACGATGTGAAGGATCAGATTCGGAAAACAGGTTAACAGATACACCACAAACACCTAATAAATATGTGAGGAGGTCATCTGCATATGTGCCAGTAGCAAGTATGTGCTTGCTTGCGACGTTCTCGGTTGTAGGTACATTAAATTCTTCGCGACAATATTGTCGAAGAGTGTTGACTCAAAATTATTCACCATCTCCGTCCTCAGATGACGAAGAGTTACGCATTGACAATGTTTCTAGTCACATTCAAAATGAAGCCAACGTCAATGATAGAGACGTTGTACCCCAATCGATTCTTTTATTCCTTATAAATAGTAAAGATCTTACAAAAAGATCTTACAAGATCTTACACAAGGTCTTATAAGATCTTACAAGATTGAACACAAAATCTTGTAAGATCTTGTAGGCTCTTATAAGATCTTGTAAGATTTTTTTAATATCTCGTCAAAGTTTTTTTTCTATATAATCTGTATCAAGGACTACACAATCAGATCTTACAAGATGGTCATACACAATATTTAATAATATATATATTGTGCAGATAAATATTGTATATGATTTCACAATATCAGATATACACATGCAATGAGCCTGTGCATATATGTTATACTAGCTGTGATATCAGTAACAGTTGATATTATATAACAGGATTTTTTTACCAACATGTTTATTGTATCTCAAAGAATTTGTACAATTAAATTGCATTTTATTGCCATGGCGTATACAGTATATCATATTATACTTTGTGTATCAAAAAATTAAAATATAAACCTACATACGGTGACCAGTTTGAAATCTTACATTTCAAAAACAGTTGTTCTAAACTTCTTTAAAAACATGTTATAAGATCTTACAAGATCTGATATAAGATTTATTTTACTCAAATTACATAAACTTGTAAACTCTTATAAGATCTTACAAGATTTTTCTTATAAGATTTTATCATAAGATCTTGCAAGATTATACAAGATCTTGTAAGATCTTGGCAAGATTTATCTTATAAGATCCTTTCATAAGATCTTATAAGATCTTACAAGATCTTACAAGTTCTTACAAGATCTTGCAAGATCTTGACAAGATTGTCACCTGGGTTCTTTTAGGGCTTTACATGTATTTTAATTAAACTTACTAAAATATACAGGTATACCGGTAAATCCTCTAGAATACCACAAATACATTAACAACAAATATATTTTTCGGTTCTACCATTACTATATATAATTTTTAGAGGTGGGGCACAACTTATTATTGGATGGATTCTTACATTTAAGATGTGAAAGTGCTTATTGTCAGGGAGGTTATGTTTGGAAGTTACATGAAATAATGCATTAAGTGGGAGGTTATTTTCTGCAGTTTACAGGACCGCATACAGTAATATAATATTCCATTTTTAAATGCAAAATTATCTTCCAAAATAAACATTCTCCAAATATAACCCTACCATAATGCAGGAGTCAATACCCCACCCCCACCCCCTCCAACCTTGGACAGAGTGGAGATTATTTGGAAGATAAAGAGGATTTGAGACAAAAAAAAACATCCCCAAAGAATATAGGGGATTGGGAACTCCAAATTCTGCTTGCCCCCACAGACAAGCTAATTTAAAACAAATTGCTGACTAATAAATACTAAAAGTTTAAAGTTCCCAATCTCTCTCCTTTGGGGATATTTTTTGTCTCATTTCCATAAATGACTGTGAGGTGGGGGTTTACATTGGGCAATTGTGCAACACTTCCGGTTTCTTGTTTTCGCATGTGGTCGCATTTGTGTTTGTTTTATACTACGAAAAAACGGGTATTTCTTCAACATATTTCGATTTTTACAACAGCTACCCCTGAAGAATTCCTGTCTTAACCCCTGAAGAATTCAATTTTTTTGACTTGACCCCTGAAGAATTCCAGTGTCCTATTTACGGGTATTAAATGGAATAGCCCAATTTAAAAAAATGGCATATTCGTTACCTTCGTCTATTTCGTCTTCCTTTTCACTAACAAGCAAGCAGTCCAAACCGTCTTTTACTTTTACATAAATAGCGCCTTGCCCAGCGAGAAGCTTCAGTTGTCTGTAGTCAAAACTTTTACAGTTCATAGGAACCGATACTTTTCTTCGACTAGCACGTAGAAATATAAAATCTTGATCTCCAACCATTGAATACTCCAATCGTGTTGCCTTTCCGATTTCTCGTCGAATGTCTGCTTCATTGCTGTTGGTGTTTATTTCGATTAGCCCACGAAGAACGGTGTTTTCAGACGAAATAACCCATTCAGAATCTTCCTCAAAGTTCATCAGGACAAATTCAAAAGCTTTCACCTCGGGGTTCTTAGTTTTCTTTTTTGGCGGGCAACTGTCGGTACTTGAACTTCCGCCTCTTAATCTTTCACGTTGCCTTCGATTCAATCTCGGAAACAGGCCACTTGTTGACGACTGTGAAAGCATTGACCGCGTGTGATTGACAGCTTGGCTTACAGCATTGGAAACACTTTGGGTGCCTGTAGATCTTGGTTGGCTAAGAATTTCAGTAACGAGCTTGGAGGCCTCATCAAGGCATGCAGACAAGCGTTTACATTGTTCTTCCTGGTCAGCCATTTTATATGCTCCTTAGTCCTTTCGCGCCTTTTTCTGATCTCAAATCCGCAGTACTTCATCTTATGCGATATTAATGGACTCGGATTTCCCAATTTCCCTTAGCCCTCCCCCCCCCCCCCCTCCCGACACAGGCAACATGGCAACGACGAGTTGAGTATTAAAGAGTATATCAGACGAAGTGATAAGAGCCTTGAACCAAACAGGAATTTTAAATCAGATACAGAGACGTTTTCGATGCCGTTTATGGCAACAATTTCGAAATTCTACTCTAATTTGGTATTTGGAGGTTGTTTTTTTTTAGTATTTGGTTACTTTAGTATTTTTACTATAAGTCCATAAATATTGTATTATTTACGTTCATCTAATGACGTCATAGATCCCATTGATGGAATCCAAAATGGCCGAACAATGACGTCATATAGTGATGTCATCAACCTGTTGGTACCATATAATTATTATAAACAAAAACAAAAAAGCCACTTATATATGTTATACTAGAAATTGCTATCGCAAGTGAAGTGCTGCCTCGAATTGCAGAGTTCAAATTTTCATGAATAAATTATACTCTATCTGAATTAATCATTTCCTAAAACGGCCAGTCAGATTATAGAATCGACTAGCCGATACCAGGGCCATTTTCGCTGACCTCCCAACGAAAAAGGAAAAATGCCCTGGGTACGAGGTTGCACGGCTAGCGCTCAAGAGGGTGTACGTTTGGGCGCGTTTGGGCCGCCTGTGGTTCGGCCACGAGAAAAATGACTAAGGCTGACATCCAAGATGACCGCGTAGGAGCCTAGAACTGACGTCCTAAAATTCCCCATTGCCGTCATGTTTTGCCTCACTGTTTAGTCCTGGGATTGAATGGAGGAAGCCTTCCAGGTATATATATATAGTTCACCGGACAATACATGGCAAAGAGGTCTGGACACGAGACACAGGCAACCCAGCACAAGGCAGCATACTAATCTTGCAAGCATATTCTCTCATCTCGAAATGATGATTATCGTTAATTGTGAAATGACGTAGAATTAACAATAATCATCAATTTTAAAGAAATAATTCCCTACCCCCAAACCCCCAACCCGACCCCCACCTCTAAACTTGACCCTAAACCTAACCACAACCCCCCTGGCAACCCTAAACCTAACCACAACACCCCTACTGTTTTTTTTTGTTATATGCAATTTAGTTTAACATCCCGCATGTGGGACAGAATCTCACTTGAGTATCATGATAATCATTATATTCGTCTGTGTGAAGAAAGGATATGTTGCTACGAGGTTGGGTTGTCCCATGAAGTAGTCGTCATAAATGCCTTTTTTCCGCTGACCGTAAAGTGTTGCTTTTTCATTGAAATACGTTCATGTTTTTGCAGTCAGATCAGTTCAAGTATCACGAATCATTGAATAAGCATTGAATTGAATATGTTCATTGAATTGAATCATTGAATAAGCATTGAATTGAATATGTTCATTGATTGAGTCATTGAATAAGCATTGAATTGAATATGTTCATTGAATTGAATCATTGAATAAGCATTGAATTGAATATGTTCATTGAATTGAATCATTGAATAAGCATTGAATTGAATATGTTCATTGAATTGAATCATTGAATAAGCATTGAATTGAATATGTTAATTGAATTGAAGCATTGAATAGGCATTGAACTGTTAAATATATTGAATTGAATCATTGAATAAGCATTGAATTGAAAATGTTCATTGAATTGAATCATTGAATAAGCATTGAATTGAATATGTTCATTGAATTGAATCATTGAATAAGCATTGAATTGAATATGTTCATTGAATTGAATCATTGAATAAGCATTGAATTGAATATGTTCATTGAATTGAAGCACTGAATAAGCATTGAATTGAATATGTTCATTGAATTGAAGCACTGAATAAGCATTGAATTGAATTTTAATACTTTATAAAAAGGTGTCGTTGAATTTTGCTACAATCGGCTTGCCATACTAGCGCTAAATAGAGTAGACGACGGCAACGGACATTTGACATTTGAGTACAGTTCCTGCGGAGAAACCCAAGCATACGATTAGCTTTAGCAACACATTTAGCAATATGGGGGGACCACTTAAGGTCATTGCTGATGACCACACCCAAGTCGGTTTGATTTGTTACACTTTTAACTAATTCGTTGTTGAGGTGATAGGAATGACTAGATTGAGTACGTTTTCGGGATATCCTTAGTAAGAGAGTTTTAGACACATTAAATTTCATTTGCCAGGACTGTGACCAGTTGCTCATAGCATCGAGATCAAGCTGGAGGAGATCTCTATCTGCTGGTGACTCAATTGAGCGGAAGCACTTGCTGTCGTCAGCAAAAAGAGCAACAGTACTGTTGCTGGTTACCTCCGGAAGGTCATTAACATAGAGAATAAAAAGAAGAGGACTTATCACACTACCTTGCGGCACACCAGACTTAACACTAACGAACGACGAAGAAACTCCTTCAACAACAACACGCTGTTTCCGATCATGAAGGTAATCGGCAAACCATTTAAAAAGAGGGCCGGAAATTCCGTAAGTTTTCAGCTTGGATAGGAGTTTACTATGAGAGACAGAGTCGAAAGCTTTAGCAAAATCAAGATAGATGAGGTCAATTTCTTTACCAGCATCAAGGGCACTACCAATGTCGTGAAATATATTAAGAAGTTGAGTAACACATGACCTATTACAGCGAAAACCATGCTGGAGATCATATAAAGAGTTCTTAATGAAAAAAGAAACTTGACTGAAAATCAAACGTTCAAGAACTTTAGAGACTTGGGATAGTAAAGAAATTGGTCTGTAATTAGTAACTTCATGAACGTCACTTTTCTTAGGGACTGGAACTACATTAGCATGTTTCCATTCTGAGGGAACTACACCCTGCTGGATAGATAACTCGAAGAGAGCAGCCAGGGAGGGAGCGATAACTTCAGAGCATCGTTTTAAGAGATAAGCAGGTATTCCATCTGGGCCAGTAGCTTTAGAATGTGACAAATTAGATAATAGAGACTGTACTAACACAAGAAAAACGATACTAATCTTCCCGAAAACTTCCGTCCAATAACTCTTCAATCCGTACCACTGAAAGTATTCACTTCAAGTCTCCGTAATGCAATGTTCTCTTACCTACTCGCCAATGGCTTTACCAAACACGGAATTCAAAAAGGCTTCACCCCTCATATATCGGGATCATTTGAACACACAGCACAAATGGCTTATATAATCAATCAAGCACGAATAAGACAGCGATCTCTCGTTATAACCCTCCTTGATCTCAAGAACGCGTTTGGTGAAGTACATCATAATCTAATCCAATCTGTTCTTGGCTATCATCACATGCCTGAGCATATTCAACTCATGATTAAAAGTCTCTACACGAACTTTAAAACATCAATCATCACATCTGATTTTAACACCCCATTTATAGAAGTAGGTCGTTGGAGTTTTACAGGGAGATTTCCTCAGTCCATTGCTATTTAACCTATGCTTCAATACTTTTATCCAGCATATAAAATCTGAGAAATATCAACAGTTTGGTTTTTCATATAAACTTCTCAACCCAGTTCATTGGTTCCAATTCGCCGACGACGCAGCTGTAATCACCGGCCAAGAATCTGAAAATCAACACCCACTAAACCGTTTTACAATTTGGTGTCTATGGTCGGACATGATTATTCGAATAGATAAATGTAGCACCTTTGGCATAAAAAAAGCTCTCACCAAATCAGTTCAATACATCCCTAAGTTAATTATTGACAAAACTCTTATTCCGGCTGTTGAAATTGGAAAATCATTCTGCTATTTAGGACGGTACTTTAATTACGAAATGACAAATAATGAACATAAATCGAAATTAGTCTCCCAACTGACTGACCTCATGAAAGAAATAGATCTGAAGCCGTTACATCCGAAAAACAAGATTCTCCTATACAGTCGTTACGTTCTTTCAAAACTCTCATGGCATCTCACTATAGCAACAATTCAAAAGACCTGGATTTCTGAAAACCTGGATTCAGTTTTCAAACAATATATTCGAAAATGGCTTGAGGTACCTATTTCTGGATCACTTAGCAACATTTACCTAACCAGTAACAAATTTGGTCTTAATATCATCCCCCCATCAACTAAATTCATACAGTGTCAAACAATCATCCGCAGTGTTTTGAAATCATCTCCTAATGAATCAATAACCCACCTATGGAAATCGTCGTCTAACCATACTAACATTCAATATGATCAATATACATCGACAAAAGAAGTAATTAAGTCATTCCGTGAAATTCAAGAAGAAAAATTGGAAAATCAGTTAAAATGTCAAGGTTCATTCTTCTCCAGCATTTCAAAATTCTCTCTACCCCAAGTAAATTCGATTTGGCCAACCTGTCAATCCAAACTACCCAAAAATATTTTCAACTTCACCATTCGTTACATAAACAATTCGCTACCAACCCGTAAAAATCTTCAAAAGTGGGGACTCTCGTCGTCTTCTGAATGCTCATTCTGCCTTAAACCTGAATCTTTGTTGCACGTTGTTGCTGGCTGCAGTTCCTATCTTGATCGATTTACTTGGAGACACGACTCAATCCTAAATTTTATTGCTAATAACCTCCCATCAGAATATATTCAAACCATTTATGCTGACTTGCCATCATTCTCTAATCCCTCTATTATTACTGGTGATGACTATCGTCCTGATCTACTAATTTTGACCAAAGGCAATTTGCTGTATGTACTCAAACTAACCGTCGGATATGAGACTAATCTAAGAAAAAATATACAGCGCAAACACTCAAAATATAAAGAGATGATCATAGAACAAAAGAAAAAATTCCAGTCGGTAAAGTTCGTAAATCTCTCAATCAGTGCACTCGGTGTTTTTGAAAAAGAATCTTCGGTTTTTATAGAAATGTTGGAACGTTTGAACTCAGACAAGGATCATGTTAAATATATCATTAGGAAAATCATTAATATTGCAATAAGGACGACATACTACGTTTTCTGTTCTAGAAACAAGGATTGGACGAATCCAGATTTAATGAACTTCTAATATCTTACTTTTCATATCATATATTTATGTAAATGTGTAGTGCAATATATAACTATTATAGTATATCAAGTAGCCAATTGTAAATTACCTTTAACAGTGAGATTTGCAGTTGTAAGTATATAAAAAAATTCAATAAAGTTTTCATTATTATTATTATTATTATTATTAATATTATTATAGTTATTGTTATTGTTATTATTATTGTTATTATTATTATTATTATTTTTATTATTATTATTATTTTTATTTTTATTATTATTATTATTATTATTACTATTATTACTATTATTATTATTATTATTATTATTATTATTATTATTATTATTATTATTATTATTATTATTTTACATATTTAATAATTACATATATTTTATTTTATTTTTTATATTTTTCGACTTTAATAGGCCTCAGGAGGACATAAAGGCAAAGATCCCAGAAGTGAAAAGGTGCGGGTAAATTACCACTCATCAATCATGTATATGTTTTCACAATTCTATTTGATAATAATCAATCTAATTTGTTTTAATTATTTGATTTCTTGTTAGATGACTGTGATGCCTAAGCCATTATAACGGAAGATGAATAATGTTTTCTGTATGCATTTTGTGAATTAGTTAACTTTGTTAAAGTCATAAAAGAACAAATGTTTGCGTTTCGTTTTAATGTTGTCTCATGATAGCCTGCACAATGCAGCACAAATTATTTCTTGGTGTAGCATACTGTGCAATGGTAATTGTTTAAATCTTAGCTAGATAACTAGACAATTCCCTGCAATCGTTACAGCGAGTGCAGCGACGTTTTTTAGACAAGGCAAGACCACAGTACACGACACTATATGACAGGACATAACACGAAATGACACAACAGGACATGACACGACACGATACGAATGGAGATAAGTACATAACACAATAGGATAACGGTACAACATGGCATGATATGACACGATAGAACACGATACGGTACAATTAATTGGACAGACACAATACGACCGGACACGTGATATGACACGACACGACACGACACGGCACGGCACGACACGACACGACACGACACGACACGACACGACACGGAACAACACGGCAGGATACAACAGGACACGAAACAATAAAACACGACCGGACATGCACGATACGATAGGATACGACAGGACACGCTACGATAGGACAGGACATGACAAGACATGGGACACAAAATGGCAAAACAGGACACGAAATGACACGACAGGGCACGATACGACAGGACATGACATGACACAACAGGACACGACTAAACATGACACGCCACTGAGGACAGGAGACGTTACAATAAGACACGACATGATATGAGTAATCGGCCCTTGAATTACGGCTTACGAAAAGCCCGCAAGCAAGCTAAATCTTCCCCTTCTTTCTAGCATAAAAACCCTACCAAAGTTCACTTTTCTCGCTTGTTTTGGTCCCGGCTTATTTTCAAACCGGCTTTTATTTGCCGTGATTTGTCCCTGACCAGTGCCGTGAATGGCGGGAAATTATAACGTTCTTTTTCGTTCTTGTACTGAGTTCTTGTTTTCGCAGCTTTCAAAAATGCCCAAGGCCAAATTTTCGATTTAAAAATGCCCAAATTTTGTATTTTTACGAGTTTTGTGATGTAGGCAAGTTTATTGGTCACCGGGCAGAGTAAAAAACTATGAAATAACACGTTTTACTGCTTAAAAATACAAAACAAATGCTAAAACTAAGCTTCTAAACCGTGTACAGTCTTTGCTTGATACCAATAGCGTTTTTTTTTTAATGTGGCTCTTTTCGTCTCTTTTCGTACTACGAAAACATACAAAATTTCCGTGGCGGCCATCTTGGTACTCCCAATTCGTCATCTCCGCTGGCTTCATTTTAGGAGCAGAATGAGCAATCCAGTTTATATAGAGATCAGTGGTAACACCCCCCCCCCCCCCCCCCCCCGTTTATGAATCTGTGTCGCGTTGCATTGCCAGAGGTTTCTCCACGCTGGCAAGGATAACCGGGGCACGCGAAGGATCGAGGGGATAAAAGGGTACACCAAAGTAGGATGCACTTCAAATTTTCGCATTGGAAAGCGAGACAGGTTTATAAAATAGGTACGCAATGCGTATATGCGGATACTGGTATTTATTTGGCCTACAGATAATGATTGAACAACGTAAATTGTTCACTAAAACATACGGAAAATGCTTGATAACCTTGCGACATATCAGCATATCTCACGTATCATCTACAATCGACAATAATTACTAATTTTTAAATGCCCTTAATAACTTAACAATAATGCTTAATTTTAGCCCTTACTTAAACTCCAACTCAATCCCTAACCCAGCCCGGCTCCAACCCTAATCTTAACTCTAATCTTAAAATGACAATTTTATAAGGTAAATTGGGAAAAACAGGAAACCCGATCGCTAATCGCATTGTTAAAAGAATGTGATAATATATCGCTTTCGTTCTAATCTTTACTTACGTTAGACTCTGGTAACACATGAATTGATTTGTCTCAACAATGATCAACGCAATTTTTGAATAAGTATTTTATACGCCTACATGTAACTCAAGCAGTACCAAGTACAGTTGATTTCTTTCTGCGTATATATACAGACAATCAGACATATAGCTAAGACATCTTGGCCAAGGGTCTAACATGTCAACAGTATACACTTGAAACATTAGAAAAATATGATACTTATATCGCTTTAATTTCGCTCGAGTGTGATGTTACAACTCAACACAATAAGCGTGTGATCATGCCAGACGCATATTCGAATTAAAGCATTAGAGCCGGCGCAAAGAACAGTATTGGATACACTAGAGATATATAAACATGCAGATGTTTAAAAAGTTGTACACGCTATGTATGACGCTAAGTAATTCACAGCCGCATTGTCGTATATCGTCTTTGACTTTTCTTTTTAATTCATTCAGTATGCACTTGACAGTTGTTTTGTTTACTTCAACAGAAGATTAGGGGGTAAAAAAGCGGTGACGTCGAATTTGACGTCGTTATATATATTTACGCAACTTGCTTTGACGAGCAATTTAGTGAAAAAATGCCCTCGCACGACAAACGGGTGTTATTGTCGAAAGACTTCTTCGGGAATTATTCTTGCGTTGTGAAAATATTATGGGTTTATTTTTTATTGTTTAGCATGGCGGGTTGTACTGGAGACGATATGTTGGATTCTTCGCTCTTTTCTAACGTTCTGAAGCAATTACAAGATAATGTTCTCGGAGTTAAGAAAATGCAGGTAAAGCTGACTGATATTCCGTTATAATTTTTGCGTTGTTGACCGCTTTAATAATTGTACACTACATCTATATATATGTGTAGTATACACTATATATGTAGTACATTTGAGAGCTTGATGTAAACTAACAGACATTTATTAGATGTTCGTCAAGCTCTAAAGGCCTGACCAAACGCTTTCAACATTTCATTCAACATCGTTCAACATTGTTGAATTCAACCGTGATTCAACATGTTGAAAGCGTTTGGCCACAAGCGTTTGAATGATGTTGAACAAAATTTGAACATGTTCAAATTTTTGTTCAACACGCGTTCAAAAATGTTGAACGATGTTGAATGAAATGTTGAAAGCGTTTGGCCAGGCCTTAATACTCAGAAAACATACACTTCTTAAACATACACTTCTTATGTAGAAACTCGTTGTAAGGGTCTACTTATATGAGGCGGGCTATAGTCCTGTTATACTGGACTGATTTTAAGCATAGTCAATCGAGATATGGTCTGGAAACTCAGCTAAAGTCTTTGGTCTATCTTTTTGTTCGCCTTTATGCATTTTTGTGCACGGTGCACGGTCACTGAACACATTGTATTTTAGTATAATGAACGAATTGTCCAATAACAACGATTCAGTTCAATCACTCAACCGTGTATTTAAATATTAATAAACCTAAAACAAAGGATGTGCACGGTGTAAGGTACGGTTCAACATAAAATCACAGCTCATTATGGGCGCTTTGAAGTTTGCCGAGTTTCCAGACCATATATCTCGATTGACTATGTTTTAAGTCACGAAAATCGTTCTATGACTGCAAAAAGAATTAGAATATTTTGTGTGCTATATATTTACGAAAAAACAAAGCCTACTCTGCTTTGTTATATTATTTTGTATTTCTCGAATAGCCGTAATAAGATTTTCGTGACATAAAACGGCATGAACGTGATATGAACTGAATTGCTCTTAACTGGTAGCATTTGCATTATACATGTACAACATGTATACATAACAACTCAGTTCGTCACTTTAACTACATCCATTCTCGTAGACGAGAATGGATGTAGTTAAAGTGACGAAGAGTTGTTATGTACACATGTTGTACATGTATAACAACTACTATATAGAAGCTTACAATTATTAGTGGTAAAGTAGAGATAGGTTAAGTCAAAATATGTATTAATTAGATAAAACTAGGATATGATTCATTGGAGCGCAAACAAGCCATATAGGTGGTGTGCAATCAATCCCTTGAGATTCGAAGGACAAAGATATTTTCGACGCCATGTTGGATGATATTATAATTGCAGATGATGCATGAAAATCTTTTGAAATCGTCAACCAACATGGCGGCAATGACGTAAGATGCACACCAGTAATTAAGAATAGATTTAAGTAAGTAGGAAAAGGAACCTTCGCTGATCGGATTGCGGGTAAAACACAATATCGTGATTCCTGTTATTGTGGGAAGAACTCAGCAACTACGTAGGAACGGTTTTCCTAGGTGCGTCATAGCGTGACCTTGCAACAACTATATCTTCCTGTTTTTGAAAATTTTTGAAAATCGGTTGAGTCTCTGAAATGCCATTTCCCGTCATCTGACATCATATTTGAGCAAAATTTGGAACATTTTAAAACATATTTTTTAAGACACATTCTCTTAGACAAAAGATTTTGTCTAAGACGACTACAGTCATTTGCAACTCACTTGTCACTTACTCCAAAATGTTCTGAAGTACGTTACGAAGTTCGTTTGATAGTTCAAAGTTCGTTTTGAACTACGCAATTGACTGCCGGCCCAGCTACTAGGAACCAAGAAGGCAAGAAGTCAACCAAATGCGTAGTTTAAAACGAGCTTTGAACTTCCCAACGAACTTGCGAACTTCGGAACGAACTTCCGAACATTTTGGTGAAAGTGAGTAGCAAGTGACTGTAAAATAATAAATATTACCAGGGTTAAGTCACGTTGGCCTGAAAAAAAGAGAAAAATGTTCTCGACGTTTCGAGCGAAGGCCCTTCGTCAGGAGAAATTAGGGCGTCGTGGCCGACGCTGTCCTAGAAGCTTTTACCTGTAAAATAATAGTTACTCTAACGGGATAAAGCGCGAACACAACGCAAAAATTCATTGTCAGAGTTATGATATTAATTAAACGACTAGTTAGTTCTTTATTCTGTGACTCTGGGAACAAATGTGATGCGTGACATTCTAAAAATCATATTTTGGATTTTCTCGGCGGGGGGGGGGGGGGGGGGGCAGTTGACCCTGCTAGCTGCTAGTAGGATTCATAAAGCGAGTCGAAACTGCGATGAGTTTCATCATTAACTCTTAAAATCGAACGATTTTAGACATAGCGTGACTCGGTGACTCATTCGTCGGCGACGGCAAATTATGTTCGTAAACAACCTTCCTTTCAATAACATTTCGGTAGGCGCAATTGTATTAATTTGTCCAGCGGAAAGTAAAACAGTAAACACCAAACCTTTCGGACGTCATAATAAAGCAGCTTTTCTTCAAATATCTGAGTGTATCTCGTTTGTTTCGTTATATTATGTCCATGTTCGCACCCAGGGCGATGTGACCACTCATCTCTATAAAAGGACTGGATAGAGCATCTATTGTTCAGGAATTGATGCCGGAAGTGAGCGTGGCGGGGAGTGCAAAGCAGTTTAACGACGTTTTTCGCCAAATTCGGGAAGTTTGCGAAGATTTACCACCGAATTAAAGTGGCAGTACGATCGAATTTTCACTTTGCGTTTCTTTTAGCCAGAATAGTTCTTATGGTCCTAATATGACTTACCATGTATTTAAAAACGATTTTAGAAAATGTTTTCTATCAGAATTCAGGCATCTTTTACGGGCACTTGGCTTGATTTCGAAATTTTTTGGAGCCTGCAATTTATTAATAGCGGTAGCCCGTTGTGACGTCATCTACTCAACACTCTACAAGAAGATTCATTACTATATACGTACATAGTTTAAGCGCGTCTTCCCGACTTATTCTACGTTTTTACATGTAATAAAGTATCTCCTTTTGTTGCTCAAGGGTGTAGTAACTGCGCTGATCGTAATACTGGCATTTCGCATCACCAAAACCCCAAAATTAAAAAGCGTCTTGTTTGGGTTTATTTTCGGTTATATAAAACATATCGCGCTAGTTTTAACAAACGGGGCGCTTTGTTATTTGCTCTGCGCATTTTGCTGAATGCTGATCACTGTTTTGAAAGGCGTCACGTAAGGGGCCAAAGGTGCGAGCTTTCGTTGCCTAAAAGATGACTTGAACCCGTCAATATGGAAACAAAGACCGTCGTGGAAGAGAAGCCAGCTGTTATGACTCGTGTTTCATTATCGGATCAAATTTGATCACACACGTAGCTAACAATAAAAATATTGCGTGGACCTTGAAAATTTTATAGGACATTAAAGAATTGTTCAGTTCGCAAAATGTGCAAGAAAACACCAAGGTTAGCAGCGCCGAACGTGCACGCACCAGATATGAAGCCCTATCTTTCAAGAGGTAAGTTGATTATGTAACCTCAATTTTCCCGAACACCATATAAACATGTAATAAACAGTTACGCGGAATGAGCAAGAGAATACATTGCCGTTTCACAGGTAAATGTACTTTTACGCGCCGCCGCTGTAAAATGGCAGTATTCAATAACAATATATATAATGCAATCGAAATATAGTAAGGTTATATAATGCATGTAGTTTGTTTTGACAACTACTCAACCAGTGGTTCCAGTATATTTCAATTTTAGGATAGTCTGCTGGAAATCGAAAGAGAAAACAAATGCCTGAAGAAGGTCCAGTTATTCAAAACAAATAATAGTTTAAGTAGAAAGACGGCAGTACTATTCAGAGCCAAGCAGTTAGTAGACAGTATAAACAGATAAAAATGTTACATATTTATATATTATAATAAAATACAACTATTGGTAATAGCAAAATACTATGATATGGTTCAGCTTCAGCTACATGTAAATGCATATACAGTATGGTGACAATGACTTATTTAGATTTTATCAATTATATTCTAGATGTTACATGTAAATACGACAAGAGAATCAGAGAGGGAGTCAAATAGTCAATAAGGAAAGCTTGGATGACTGACGCATGGATGTTGATAGAAGGTCTGCGTCGGACGTCGAACGCCGTGTGTAAAATATATCTGTGGATCATAACAAAAAACAAACGTCGTTGAATCCTGGGTGTTCGGTAATACAGCGAGTTTGATTCTCCTTATCGCCCAAGCACTGTTAGTTACTTAGTTTTCTCCGGCACGGCTCCAATCTCACAACAGCAACGACACCTTCGAGAGAGCAACACGAACACTTTAATACACCTAGAAAAACATTCGCTTGTTTTGGAAACTACACAACCAATGATTCTCTCAATAATAAGATTTTAATAACTACGTACCATATGAATGCACTGGGACTTCACGGTTTAATAAAACGTCTTGAAAATTCCAGCTGTTCTTGTTGTTCTCTTGTATTCTCCTTCGTATTCTAAAATTATGTGTGCTTCCTCTGGTGCGCTTCCTCCTTGTTAAACACTTCATTGTTGACCCCATCCATACCAGCAATGTCTGCATAAAGTTCGCTTTCGCTGTCAGAGTTTCTAGAACTCGACTCGGAAGGTGAAGACGTTTTTAACAAAACAGGTATAACAAATCAACAACACGTTCTCTATAGCCTGCTATAGTTTGGCTGGTGTATCGCTCGTTTGCGTTGAGTAGATGACGTCACAAAGTAGTACCGCTGACTGATTTCGCGGACTCCAAAAACGCAATGGCGGAGTGATTTTATGCCAAATTATACGACATTCAATCGATGCTTATGCACTCAAATCAACCTTAAAGTTGCTTTTACTCTTATATTTGTATAACTTCTAAGTATAAGAAGTGATTAAGCCGCAAAAATCGTTAACGATTTTCGGTCGTACTGCCACTTTAAGGTTCGTAATCTTATTTTATATAATAGTTAAGCGTTTTGAACTGTTTATTCCTTGTAACAAAGGCTTTTTCTTTGCGAAAGATACCTGCCTATGTATTTGCTTCACGAATCACGGTATTAACAAAATAGTCGGTAAACAAATGTCTTCCAAGTACGCACGTGTACTTGTTTCTCTCTTTATTTTGTAGTATAAACGCCGTATTATTAAATGGTTTGCTGTGATGGGTTTCCTTCAAGTTTTGATTGATTTATTGTCGATTATTAAATCCAAATGGGAATTCAAATTTGGAAAAGTTTTAGCATATTAAAAACCTTATACATACAATTTATATAACTTAGTAAAAATCTTTAATGTGAACGCATAAATTCAGTGAGATATTAATTATAAGTTGTCTTTTTGAATTAGTATTTTAATTTGGACCCTTGATTTTACTAACTGGTCAATGATGGACCCATAAATTAGTTGTTTGAGTTAACATGCTGTCTATAATCTGCTAGGCTTAAATGTCCAGACTTGGCATTAGTATTGTTACTTTCTAATTTTTAAATAACCAAAGATAAGTTTGTGCTACTTCAAACGGCTCAGTGGTTCACATGGTTTTCTAATGTAATATTTTCAGTTTGACTCTTTCAATCACCACCACTGATCTCAAATAATATACTCATAATGATTATATTATTTGAGATCAGTGATCACCACTTAGGCAGCATGTGTATTTTTCTATTTGTCAGTTTGCTACCCCTTCAATAGTTCAGTCATCAAAACTTGCTGCAAGTGATCTTTGCTCCTTCATCTTAGTGAGACTAATCTTTAGTTTATTACTTTTACAGGTTGTACACATACATGTAATTGGCTTGGCTTTAGCATCATATTTTAATACATGTCTTTTATTTTGTAGTCCAGTGGCTCGGGTGTTAATCTGGATACAAATTGTAACCCTATGTGACATTTGCTCTGTTATTGTAATAGTTATTGCTGTTCAATGATTAGAGAGATTTCAAAAGTGATCACAAGGTTAAGCGTTCAGTTGATTTTTGTTAATACTGTATGCATGTATATATTAAAAGCTTCTATATGTGGAGTTGCATTTCTATAATTTTAAGTAAATATTTATAAATATTTAGTTTTTAGACTTTTTAAGGTGGCTCCATACAGTTTTTTCGAAAATTGGAAAATACAAGTTTGAGAATCCAAAACACGTGATTAAACAATTCGGGAAAAGAATAAAACTAAATGTTATGCAAAGTTAAACAGTCTGACAATCAAAAACTGTTACCAAATAAATAGCAACAGATGTTTCTATGGCAACAATGACGTTTCAAAATGGCTGCCAATTACCCTTCAAACTAATTTAATTCGGAAAATGCTTTGGTGACCCCCAATTTTTTTTTCATTAAAACCTGCTTGGAAGTACGAGTAATCAATAGGCCAATTTAAAAAAAATTCGGTAGAACGGAATTTTTTAAAAATTAACAAACATGATTTTTCCGAGGAAAAAATTATTCGTTCTACAGAATTTTTTTTAAATCGGCCTATTGATTACTCATACTTCAAGAAAAGTTTTAATGACAAAAAAATTGGGGGTCACCAAAGTTCTTTTCGAATTAAATTAGTTCGAAGGGTAATTGGCAGCCATTTTGAAACGTCATTGTTGCCATAGCAACAACTGTTGCTATTTATTTGGTAACAGTTTTTGATTGTCAGACTGTTTAACTATGCATAACATTTAGTTTTATTCTTTTTCCGAATTGTTTAATCACATGTTTTGGACTCTCAAACTTGTATTTTCCATTTTTCAAGAAACTGTATGGAGCCACCTTAACTGGGTTATTACCACAAAGGTTGACTGTGGTTTCCTTCTCAAGATGGCAAACCCAAATTTTGCTGTACTGAGTCCATTGCAATGCATTTGATAAGGGCAAAAGTCCCAAAAACATAGAGTTTATATTGACACGAGAATTCTATGACGGGATTATGAGAAGCCCTGAACATCAAGATGTGTCATTGATATATAGTAGCTTCAACTGAAACATGTATTTACAAATATAGAAATATTAACAATAGATTATGTATTTGACTCTTGTTGTATTGTTGTAAATATTTATTTGCAGGTGGCTATTAATCCTATCAGTCAATACAGGAAATTATATTTCTTTATGTAATAATAAACTTGCAGAGTGTCTGGGATACTGTTAGAGTTTTAGTTGGCATCCCAGACACTCTGCAGAAATGGTAATATCAAAAGGTGCATTTGTTTGTAAAAAATGTAAAGTTTAGCTGGTTTTCATTCAAAAGCTGACCATTTAAGCAAAAATTATGATTCAACTTTTGTGAAAAAACCATCAGTGGAAAAAAATCAAAAAGACAAGTCATACTTTATAATCTCACTATTATTTATGCCTCCATGAAGGCCTTTATTGTATAAATTGCATTGCAAGCTAGTTTATTTCTATAGACCCATGTGAATGCAAAACCATAAAAAAACAATACACTTCTGATGGCAACAAGGTTGCCTAAATAAACATATAAGGTGGCAAATGGAAAATGGACTAAGATTTTATTCTAGAACTTTTCCAAATTTGAATTCTCATTTGGATTACTCGGCAACAAATCAATCAAAACATAAATGAAACCCATCACAGTAAACCATTTAATAATACGGCGTTTATACTACAAAATAAAGAGAGAAGCAAGTACACGTGCGGACTTGGAAGACATTTGTTTACCGACTATTTTGTTAATACCGTGATCCGTGAAGCAAATACATAGGCCGGTATCTTTCGCAAAATAAAAGCCTTTTCAAAAGGAATAAAGAGTTCAAAACACTTAACTATTATATAAAATAAGATTACGAACCCTTAATTCGGTGGGTAAATCTTAGCAAACTTTTCGAATTTGGCGAAAAACGTCGTTAACTGCTTTGCACTCCTGTCTAAGCAAGATGGCCGCCGCTGCTCACTTCCGGCATCAAAATAGCCTGCGAACCCGTATTTGCCCGCCCTCGTTGCCTAGCATCAAAACCAGGGCGCGAGAAACAATAGATGCGCTATCCTGTCCTTTTATAGAGATCAGTGGATGTGACCGATTTCTCAGTGTACCAAGGAGGCGCTGGGAACGAGGATGAAATAAACTTTGTATTGGTTATCTGTAAAGGCGGATTCCATAATGAAAGTTGAAGCCAAAATGTTGCCCGTATTGCCTCACTCTAACTCTTTCCTGTCCGAATTGGTCTTTAGTATTTTATTCTGGCTAACGCCAGACGATTTTACTCACCTCTGGGGAAATCCTCGGACAGGAATGAGTTAAAGTCGAGTTTCAGTTTCAGTTTCAGTTTCAGTTTCAGTTTCAGTTTCAGTTTCAGTTTCAGTTTCAGTTTCAGTTTCAGTTTCAGTTTCAGTTTCAGTTTCAGTTTCAGTTTCAGTTTCAGTTTCAGTTTTCAGTTTCAGTTTTTTCAGTCAAGTTTCTTTTTTCATTAAGAACTCTTTATATGATCTCCAGCATGGTTTTCGCTGTAATAGGTCATGTGTTACTCAACTTCTTAATATATTTCACGACATCGGTAGTGCCCTTGACGCTGATAAAAAAATTGACCTCATCTATCCTGATTTTGCTAAAGCTTTCGACTCTGTCTCTCACAGTAAACTCTTATCCAAGCTGAAAACTTACGGAATTTCCGGTCCTCTTTTTAAATGGTTTGCCGATTATCTTCATGATCGGAAACAGCGTGTTGTTGTTGAAGGAGTTTCTTCGTCGTTCGTTAGTGTTAAGTCTGGTGTGCTGCAAGGTAGTGTGATAGGTCCTCTTCTTTTTATTCTCTATGTTAATGACCTTCCGGAGGTAACCAGCAACAGTACTTTTGCTCTTTTTGCTGACGACAGCAAGTGCTTCCGCTCATTTGAGTCACCAGCGGATAGAGATCTCCTCCAGCTTGATCTCGATGCTATGAGCAACTGGTCACAGTCCTGGCAAATGAAATTTAATGTGTCTAAAACTCTCTTACTAAGGATATCCCGAAAACGTACTCAATCTAGTCATTCCTATCACCTCAACAACGAATTAGTTAAAAGTGTAACAAATCAAATCGACTTGGGTGTGGTCATCAGCAATGACCTTAAGTGGTCCCCCCATATTGCTAAATGTGTCGCTAAGGCTAATCGTATGCTTGGGTTTCTCCACAGGAACTGTACTCAAATGTCAAATGTCCGTTGCCGTCGTCTACTCTATTTAGCGCTCGTCCGTTCTCACTTGTCTTACGGTAGTGAAATCTGGGCTCCTCAGGACAAGTCACGTGACTTTTCACTTTTTGACGGTGTTCAGAGACGAGCCACGAAATTCATACTCCAAGATTATGAATCGTCTTACACTGAACGTCTCACCTATTATCTATATCATATTGGCTTGAAATTGAGGATCTTCTCTTCTTTTTAAGTGTAAACAAGGTTTCTACGATCTAGATATCTCCCGTTTTGTTACTTTTTCTTCTATCCGCTCGCCTCGCATTCTTTCAAGTCAAAACAACTTGCTTCAAGCCAATCCGTGTAGGACTTCTCTTTTTAGAAATTCTTTTTTCAACAGAATCGTGTTTCTCTGGAACAATCTCTCTCCGATAGTTCGCGATAGTACTTCTGTTTCCATTTTTAAACATGAACTTTTTATTCACTACTCTTCTAAGTTAGACTCCAATTTCGATGTTAATAGACTGCGCACCTGGAAAAGTTTCTGTTCTAAATGTCGTTCTTTCAATCCAAGTTGTTGCTCTTAAATCTTAATGTAATTTGTGTATTAGTGTTTTTTTGTTTTTTTATCGTGTATTTACTTAATGTTTATTATGTAATTTTTTTGTTGCGTTGGTCTTCACATGGGACTCGTGTCCTGTTGATCATTCCTTCAATCGTGTTCAAGTATTGCATTCTTTATTTACTGTCTATTTGCATTCTTTCATGGTTGTAAAGTTAATAAATAAATAAATAAATAAATAAATGAATAAATAAATAAATAAATAAATAAATAAATAAACAAATAAAGTGCCTATGAAAAGAAAATTAAGTCTGTGTTATTTGAAAGAACGCTTAAAATGATAGAGTAACATCTTTTGCAGTTTTTCGTTTCCTTGCTTCGTTCTTGAGATTTGAGATATTTCAGTTTGTTTGATATACAAATTAACCTCTTGACTTCACATGTGCAAAATAAGTTATCGAAAAAAGTTATATATCTTTGCTATTGTCAAACCAAATCGCCCAGAACACTAAACATGTAGATTTTCAAGTGATTATATTTGACAATGAACGACCATTGAAGACGTTTACACTGATGGCAAGGTAACGGCCACAGCACCTATTGTTGTCTGAACAGGGAGTAATAAGATAAGAGCTTGGACTTTGTTGTTAGTAAAATTACTGAGTAATTTACCTGGAAACATACTTATCCAATTCATTGATAATTCATGAAACAATTCACGAAGAAATTAATGTTCAAGAAGAGAATTTTTTCAGCGTGATGTGACATGCGCTCAAAATGATTTCTACTGATCATATCTACATTCATAATTATAGAATTTTTTACCTTTCGATTTGTTGCTCAACACTCACATGTGCTTAAAAGTTTGTTGACTGTATGAGCTGCACAACAATGCTAAAATAAAGAGATTTTCAACGGTACGCCAAAAAGAAAATGTTGTTGAACACAAGCAAATCTTGTATTGATTGACTATAAAGGCGGATTCCATAATGAAAGTTGAAGCCAAAATGTTGCCCATATTGCCTCACTTTAACTCTTTCCTGTCTGAATTGGTCTTTAGTATTTTATTCTGGCTAACACCAGACGATTTTATTCACCTCTGGGGTAGCCCTCGGACAAGAATGAGTTAAAGTGCCTATGAAAAGAAAATTAAGTGTTATTTGAAAGTACGCTTAAAATAATAGAGTAACATCTGTTGCAGTTTTTTGTTTCCTTGCTTCGTTCTTAAGATATTTCAATTAAACATCTTGACGTCACATTTTCATAATACGTTATCGAAAAAAGTTATTTATCTTTGCTTTTATTTAACCTAAGGAATTCGAAGAAAGCGTGTGGGTGTGTTTCGCCTGGCTCAGAACACTAAACAGGTAGATTTTCAAGTGATTATATTTGACAATATCAAAGATATATAACTTTTTTCAATAACTCATTATGCACATATGACGTCAAGATGTTTAATTTGTATATCAAACAAACTGAAAATAAATAGCTAGTGAACGAAGAATGGAAACGAAAAATTGGAAAAGATGTGACTATCATTTTAAGTCTTCTTCCAAATAAGACAGACTTAATTTTTTTATAGGCACTTTAGCACCCCTCTGGGCAACTTGCGAGTCGTATTTAAAGTGTATATGAAATGAAAATTAAGTTTGTCTAATTTGAAAGAACTCTTGATATTGTAAAGTAACATCTTCTACAGTTTTTCCATATCTTACTTCATTCTTGAGATATTACTATTTGTTTGATATGTAAATGAGCACACTGCATACGTCACATTGTATAATGAGTTGTTGGAAAATTAGGAATATTGTTGAAGTTATCGAACAAAGTCACACGAAACTGGGCATGTAGGTGTATTTGTCTCATGACTTTAAACAAACATAGGTTCAAGCGATTTAACAGATTAATATCAATGATATGCACAATTTCTCAGTAACTCATTATACAATGTGACGTATGCAGTGTGATCATTTACATATCAAACAAATAGTAAGATCTCAAGAACGAAATAAGATGTGGAAAAACTGTAGAAGATTTTACTTTACAATATCAAGAGTTCTTCCAAATTGAACAAATTTAATTTTCATTTCATATACACTTTAATGAGTAAAGTTGTTGCAAGTTGCAAGAAAAATCGCATCGTGTAACAGCACCTTTATTATTACTTGTTAGTAAAAACGGTAAACATGTATATAAATGGGAGAGGGTATGTGTTCTGTGTAAGAAAGGAAGATTGTTGAAAAACAGGTCGAACTTGTAGTTGTCGGCTGTATTTATTACATACACTACAGTGTAATATTTCTGAGAGTAAATGTTAAAGCTTGCAAACTTACTACGTGTATACGTACATCCAACTCATTATACCTTTTTCTTGTCTTATTGTCATTACAGAACTATTTTGACAGGTTAAGATTTGTTCATGAACCTATTGATGGCAGCAAACTTATTTACAAACTGGCCAAACAATTAAAACAACGATTTCAAGAAAAGATCGAAGCAGTTGAACAGTTACGAACGGCCATTGAAGACGCTTACGCTGCTGGGAAGGTAACGGCCACAGCAAATTTTCCTGAATGCTGCAAGGTTGACCCGACTTCCAAAAACTACAGATTTCCAATAAAAATTTTTGCTGATACTATGTGCGAAAACCAAGCAAGTTCGTTGGATTCAAATGCGAAACATTTGCCCAAATCAGTTTTAGATAAAATGATTCAAATTGCGGACGAAAAACCGAACACAAGATGGCAGTATTTTGGTTCTCAGGAGGGATTATATTACAACTTTCCAGCAGCAAAATTTGCAGATTGTACAAGTTACGACCATCGTGTTCGTCCGTGGTATGTGCAAGGTATTGCACCAGAACCAAAGGACATTGTAATTATTATTGATAAAAGTCGTTCAATGGCCAAACAACATGGCGGTAAAACGTTGATGGAAATTGCTATCGAGGCTGCTATAACTGTTTTAGATTCTCTAAATCCAAAGGACAGGGTAAGCTAAACAATACCATTCCATACCATACAATACCATATCATACCATACCATACCATACCATACCATACCATACCATACCATACTACACCAAATCATACCACACCATACGATGACCACACCATACGATGACCAAACCACACCATACCATACCATACCATACTAAACCATACCACACCATACCATACCATACCATACCATACCATACCATACCATACCATACCATACCATACCATACCATACCATACCATACCAACGACACCATACCATACCATACCATACCATACCATACCATACCAAACCCTACCATTCTAACCTACACCATACCATACCATACCATACCACCCAATACCATACCATACTATACCATATAACATCTCACCATCCCAACTCTCACAATTTGTCTCACAGGTTGGACTAGTTGCCTTTAGTTCAACGGTAGATACTCCTCCAGGTGAATTAAAAACAAGCTCATGTTATCAAAATCAACTGGCAGCAGCTGTTGCTGTTAATATAAAATATATGAAAACATACTTGAAGAGCATTAAAGCAGAAGGTATTGTGATTTCACTCCATTCAGTACATCTTCGTCAGACAGCAAAGCAACTTGCCTCTCACCGCTGAAGTTAAAGGGCATATGAAATGTAAGTTTGGTTTTACAATTGTTCGATGTTTTTAGTACTTTAAAATGCCCTCTTTTCAATGAAACACTTTATTTTTCATTTCAACTTCGTTATAACAGTCAAAATAGCATTCAAAATTCACTATTCTAACTTGTCCGAGCCCAATTCACACAGGAGGCCTGGGCCCGAGCTATGACGTAAGAAGGTGTACCTGCTTTCATATTATCAACACAGAAGTGAATTTACATGTGATGCGCCGAACTGTGTTTGTATTTGGCAAAGTTTTTTAAACTAGAAGTGTAATTGTAATATATCACTTTGGATTTGTGGAAGAATGTCAATGGAATGGAACGACTCGGAAACAGAAAGCATGTCTTCGAATAGTACGTCGAGTATCAATTCAGACATATGAGCCATATGCTCACGAACCATTAGCAGATAGTTCCGATGACGAAGAAGAGGATGAAGTTGATCTCGATGGCATTCTGTTAACAACAATTCAAGACCGATACGAGGGAAAAGAAACTCATTGGTGTACTTGTGGCCATTGCGCCTCTGGTTTCTTGTGTGGACCAAGGGAGTATCGTTGCTGCAATGAGATTGAAGCTGCTAAACAGTTCCAGCGCGAGCCAGCATTAGTAGAACAGGTTAATTGTGTAACCGAACATCCTGATTTTGATGCTGTTGTTTTGCACCCTCGAGTTCTTAGAGTTGCAGCAGATGGGTTAAAAACGAGACGTGGCACAAGGTATCGACAACTTGGCAGTGACAAGAAAGCTTTCTTGAGAGCAGTGGCTTACAGACTTTTTATTTCGATGGTGTTTGGGTTCATGGGGTTCGATAATTCAAGGTCACTTCCTGCATGTGCATACACGAAAATTCGAAAAACTTTCTCAGAAGAAAAGCATGTAAACTTTATTGGTTATAAGGCAGTGGAAGAAAGGTATGAGGCATAATGGGAGGATGACATACTGACACATGTATATATGTGAATTGTGAAAATATTGAGATGGAGTTGATTGTAATTTCATCAATAGTTACTATTTTACTATTAATAAGCCCTTTAAGCAAGTACCATGTATATATATATTTTTTACTATTTATATATATTTAATTAACACCATTTCTTGAACTACTAAAGTGTGTTTTACTATGAAAACTTTACTAAAGTGTGTTTACTAATGCAAACTTTGGCTTGTAATATCTACACTATATACATGTAATAATAATAAATGAATAAATACTTCACATAAAAAGCTTCAACTATATTGGGCATGGAAAAGATTCTAATCTAGTTGCCAAGTGGATTGGGATGTTTAATTTTCACTCACCCCACCTAAATTTTATGTGTCTAGGAGCACTGGGCTATTTATTTTACTTGCCCATTGGACTACCATACTTCCGTTTACCCAAACCCAAAATTAAATTGCCCCGGGCAATCAGACTAAAGTTTTTTCCTTGCCCTGTAGTATATACAACATGAAAGGACAACCACATGCTTTCAACTAAAAAACCATCACATGCTGTAACCTGATAGTGATTTATCATTGAAAACATTTTGTCGTCTTATTCAACCATGTTTACAATATATAACTTGATAAAAACACAATAATGTATGAGAAATATTTGAAACATATATGTGAATCTGTAATGAAGGTCCTGTGAGGGTTGTGATTGCATCAAGTTATATTATAAACACAAAGCACTCATTCTCTGTTTCAATGTTACAAAGCACACTATTTTGTATGTAGGCTACTGTACTATAAAATAATACAAAAAAAGTTCGAAATGACAGTCTGCACAACTATGTTGTGCATTGTCCACGTTTATGTCCTTTCATAGGTTTCTTGTACCTTTGACAGCATCGTGTTTTCTTTGGTGGGCCATGGTTTTGCTGGCTAGCAACAGTTCTCTGAAGCTGCTCTTGTACAATTACTGTGAAAAAATAACTAAGTTAATTTTCACTCATTTAGTACACCTGTTTAAAGTTAATTTTAAACTTCTAGCAATGGCAAAATTAAAAGCAACAGAATATCAACAAGTAATTAAAGTAGAATCAAGGGTACTTACGAAATGGGAACAACTGCACAGTCATCTCTTTTCTTTTTTCAAATTTCTCAATTGCAGAGTGACGGTCCAGTTTGTCATCAAATTGAGAGCTAAGAGGGCCTGGAACATTTTGGGAGAACCCATTTATTTTGAGCTTCATGGCTGTCTTGTTGTTGTTAAATAACAAATTTCTCAAGCTTTTCACATAGTTGTACGTAGGAGGTACTGGGACACTTCGAACCAATTCTCCATTTTTGTATTTTGGGTAACGAATACCATAGTATGTTTTCCCATCTTTTGTCTTTTTCACTTCTCTTTTCACATTTTCATTGAAGTGAGCAATTGCCAGTACATGCCTAAAAAGTTAGCAGGCTTAGTTTTAGAATCTTAATAATTAATAAAGAAACATTTACTGTATACAGCGGTTGAGATGCGTAACACATACCTGCAATAGGTTCCTGTGTAAGAATACGCAGTCATCTTTGGATGGAACTGATTTAGGGTCGAATTCTAACTGACTTGTTTGAACTACTGGAGATAATTTGCCAATATCATTCAACATTTGGGTCCTTCCACAGATTGACACAACTTTGTCATAGGCATCGGTTCCTAAAAAAACCAATATACACTGATTTTCAGGAAGGTACAATTTCAAATCTTATCCTTGACCAAAATTCATGCACAATTAAATTTTCATTTACCCATTTTAATCCAGTTTCTTTTGGGCAATTTGTCATGAACACATTGTTCAAACAGTGGGTCTGGGTGGTTGGTGTGGATGTTTGTGATATGCCTTGCATAGGATTTCCATTTTGCCAGTAGAAGTCCTCCATAGCCAGATTTTGTGGAGCAGGCGCACCAATATAAATGATTCCGAATTGGCGTTATCCACTCAGCAACAGCCTCATAACCTTTCTCTTTAGCCAACTTGGTCAACTTTTTGGTAATGCTTTTTGATACATGCCAAATATCGTAAAAGTGCTCCACCAATGGATAGTTGGTCCTTAACCACTTCGCTATTCCTCTATGCCTGTCAGAAATAAATAGCTTTATTCTAACTCTTGCTTCTTTGAGGAATTGAAATGAACATGTTGCACCCTCAAGTTCCATGGCTTGGTTTGAGCCAGTTTCATTAGCCTACAGTAGTGTCAGGACAACATATTTTAATTTTTAATAATTTTTATTACTTTATTGTATAAAAAAAAATTATAAGATTTAATTTATAATAATTGCTTTATTATTGATATGATAATGGTAATTATATGATGCTAATTAATTAATTTATTTTAGTTTCAGTACTTGCAGCTATATTAGTAATAGTTGTTGTTTGTTTGCTGTACAAGCTGGGTTAGTTGGAAAAACTCTAAGCTCTAGCCAGATGAGTTGGTTCAGATTGCTTATGGCTAGCAATTTGAGGTTGCGGGTTCGAGTCCTGCACTTAGAGCTCAGAGTTTTTCCAACTAACCCAGTTTGTGCAGCAAACAAACAACAACTAAAACCATAGCATTTATTCATACTATACCTGTAACAATTCAAAGTGGACAATTTTTCCAATTGAGGCACACAACATTGTGTATGCTCCATACTTGGCAGAATGCCCCATAGAATCGAATCTGCCATCACCAGCCCAAATACTTTCTTGTGCCAACTGAACTTTTGCAATTAACGCAGACCGTGTTGACTCCCAAAACTGTATGACTGTTGGGAAAAGGTAATTTCTTTGATGATTAAAAAATGTCCGGGCAGAATAAGCGCAGATGTCGCTGTTGCATTCCAGTTCGGTCGATGTTTTCTCACGAATTTCGTCCATGAAGTGCGTTGCTTTTCATTACGTGGAAATATATGCATCGAAATACCTTTCGATCGAATCGAATTCCGACAAGACCTTTGATGACTAAAGCCAGCAACGCAGTACTTTCCTCCTTTTCCAGGCATGGCCAGGAAAATTGGAGAAAACAATACACAAATCAAACTAAAGTATGCTCCTTGTGTGCTCTCTTACTTGTGAAATATCGTGTTGCCTTTGTTGAGAGGTACACCTTCCTACGTCATAGCTCGGGCCCAGGTCTCCTGTGTGAATTGGGCTTGGACAAGTTAGAATAGTGAACTTCGAATGCTATTTTGACTGTTATAACGAAGTTGAAGTGAAAAATAAAGTGCTTCATTGAAAAGAGGGCATTTTAAAGTACTAAAAACATCGAACAATTGTAAATCCAAATTTACATTTCATATGCCCTTTAAGCCCGGTTGAATGTAGTTAGCACTGGGATGGGTAACCAACTTAGCTTCATGTGAGTAGAGTTGTTGGTTCTTTCCTGTACCTCGAGGGTTTTTCACAGGTTCTCCGCTTTTCCTTCCTCCGCAAAATCAACACCGTGCATACCTGTAGTTTTCCCAATTAACTAGTTCCATCAAGGGATGAGGGTCACTAAGTTATCAGTATCTAAATACTGTCCTGTGTTAACCTCAATAAATAAAGTCACTTTACTAGCTTTTACTTTTTAATTTATATTTTTCAATGTAATAATGACATTTTCTGTCATTTAAAATTAAATCTCATTGACATAAAATAGGTACATACTTAAAAATTATACAGCTTGTTGACAAGATGTTAAATAAAAGTAGCGTGCTGCGTAGGCAGTGTTGAAACAACAATGGAAATATAGTAAGGTTAGATATACTGCCGAAATAGAGAACGTAGGAGTCTAACGTTTCGAGCGAAGTCCCTTAGTCAGAGAGAAACGTGTCAACAAGACGTTAACACGTGCATGTTACAAAGTATGTTGGAACAAGTTGTTGGAACAACCTGAGAAAGACTCGTTGATCACAACAACTTGTTGCAAACTTGCTAAGAACTTGTTGTAGGATTGTCTTACCAGATGGTTAAGTGAAGTGAAGTGAAGTGAAGTGAAGTGAAGTGAAGTGAAGTGAAGTGAAGTGAAGTGAAGTGAAGTGAAGTGAAGTGAAGTGAAGTGAAGTGAAGTGAAGTGAAGTGAAGTGAAGTGAAGTGAAGTGAAGTGACGTGAAGTGAAGTGAAGTGAAGTGAAGTGAAGTGAAGTGAAGTGAAGTGAAGTGAAGTGAAGTGAAGTGAAGTGAAGTGATGAAGATTAAGTTGGTAATACTGACCTGATGACTTTCTTTAGGCAATACCTATTATGGAACTGCGTTGAAAAAAGCATTTGAATTATTAAAAAGCCCCAGTGAAACTCCCATTACAGCATTCAAAAGAAAGAAAGTGATCTTGTTCTTAACTGATGGTGAACCAACGGATGAGGACAATGATATAATTAGAGTTGTTAAGCAAGAAAAAGTATCCTTAAGACGTTCTACATCAAGTGATGCTGTCATCTTTGCTTACGGCATTGGAAACAATGATAATTTTGGATTATTAAAGAAGATTGCCGATGATACCGAAGCAGAAGGAACTAAGGTACTAATGAGTTGTTTTACTGTATGTAGAATTTTGAAGTGAAACGTCAATTGACCATACTGTGGCGTCTTGTACACTTAACCACAATCCTTTGCACGCATTAAATTTTGTTTCGTGCAGAATAACAGAAAGATAAGGTTTTAAAAGGGTAAACGTTGGTAGGAATGAATTTCTTGCTTACTTCAGGGTGTTCGGACGTATTTCGTTGTTAAGCAACCGGTTGCTAAGGACATTACTTCCGGTCGCAGAAATCTTTTTACAAAAACATATTTTTGTACTTATAGAACTGCAAAAAGGTATAAAATGATAACAAAAATAACAAAACGAAAAGAGCCGAGCAAATTTGAGCAAGTACCAAAACAAAAGAGAACTATTCCTTTGCTGTAGAATGTCGCTCGCAAAAACACTTGAAGAGTTGAGGAACTTCGTTACCCAGACGGCGATGGAAAAATAAACGAAGGACGTCGTCACGTTGAATGGCGGAATTTAGAAATCGGCAGAGCTGATGAACCATAAATCAAACATTCCGAAGACAGTGGACATCAACTTTTAACTTTGTATGTAGAACAAGTTAAGACGACTTTTCGAGCATTATTGGCTTGGAACCACGGCTAGGCAGGAGGCAGGATGAGGGCTCGCGCATGATTCTTTCAGGCTAGGTTGAGTGGCATTGAGTCGCAAAAACATGAGCTCGCAAGATTCCTATAATTTCCGCTAGTATTTATCGAATCGTTACTTTTCTTTCGTTTACACCTAGGGAAAACATGTCTCCCATAAAGTACGCATGGCTTTTATAAATAAACCAAAAATGACAAAGATATTCTATTTTTTGTTAAAAATATCCCTTAAAATTTCATTAAAACGGCCATGAAGTCATTAATATTTTCTCAATTGAGAAACACATGCGTACTTTATTGCACATAACAATTCTGGTTCTGGTGAAACTTCTTTAGTTAGCAAAACTTCTAAGTTGGAGGAAATTATACGTTTTTCTTATCTCAATGACGTCACAATGACATCACTGTATGACGTCATCAAACGAAAGAACTTCATTCATACATACTACGTGCAGAATATCTAGCATTTCTAGCATGGGGATCAAATTTGTAAAGCTCTAGAAGCTCTGTGGTCAAATCAAGTTTTCCCTAGCAACGGGTCAAAATAAATATGTCTGAACACCCTTAATTCATTTTAGCATGCATGATAAACAATGTTTTACCACTTAGGCGCTTATATGAATATGAATTTGCAACATTAGCTCTTCATCTGAGCCTCACCGGTTCAATGGTTAGAGCGTCTAACTGGTCATGAGAAAGTTGCAGGGTCGAACCATTGCTGGAGCTCAGAGTAATTGAGCTTGACGAATGTCCACCAAACGTCTATTAAGTTACACCAAGCTGGCAAACGTACCACATGCACTACATGTATACGTATAATTTATGTCACTTCAACTACATCTCACGTGCAAACGCTATACCACTTAGGAGCACATATGACTATGAATTGGTGATTAGAAGGTTACAGGTTTGATCCCTGTCTGAGCCTCAGAAACATTTTCTGAGTATTTGAACTTGACGAACATCTACCAAGCGTCTGTCACATCACACCAAGCTTACAAATGTATCATGTATACACTAAGGCCCCGTTTACACTAGAGCAAAAGCATCCGGATTCACAATGTTTTTCATCCTCATGGGAATAAAAAACATCGTGAATCCGGATACTTTTGCTCTAGTGTAAACGGGGTCTAAGGGGGTGTTCATATGGAGAATTGAGGGCCAGCCCTCCTAGGAGGATTTCAATTTTTAATTCGCAGAAACGCCAAATACAGTTTTACAACAGTTACGTGAAAAAGGTTTTGCCTCCCCCCCCCCCCCCAAATTTAGTTTGCCCCTCGATTGCCCCCCCCCCTCCCCCCCAAAAAAACAAACAAAAAAAAAACAAAAAAAAACCCACCAAAACTGCGAGGCCTGGCGCCTCCACTGTTAGCCCCAGTAAATTAAAGCCGGTTTTCCACTAGGCGACTTTCTTCGTGCGAAGCGACTTTTTCTTTTGTCTCATGAGCTCTGAGCTGGAACTAATCAGAAATCTATTGAATTCGTACAAAAGAAAATCGCTTCGCGCGAAAAAAATCGACTAGTGGAAAACCGGCGGCTTAAGAGGGCTGGAATTTACCTCGCGTTGGCTTGTTTACTGACTTGTGCAATTTTCCAGGAAGCCCGAAATTCGCAAACACGATTTGAACTTATAACAAACACACACACAACTTGTAAAATAAAAAGTTGACCAAAAAATATTAGTAAAGGCAAACTTTACCATGTATACTGAGCTTCGATTTGCGAGCCCTCCTATGAGGGCCAGCCCTCTTGAGTGTGTTTACATGGGAAATTTCCAACCCTTTTAGGTAAGATCTTGTGTTATCAATAGTGAGATCCCGCCTAGGAGGGCTGGTCCTCTTCTCATGTAAACGCAAACAAATTTTTACAAGGAATTACGCTGAGAGACGGGATTTCGACAAAGAGAGTCAGTCCTCCTCCACATAAACACCCTTTAAATGTATACGCACCATTCAAAACATCACTTTAACTTCATCTCGTATCGCTATTGATTACCCATCTAAAGTATCTGTTTAATATTTTTGTTTTCTCTCCATTAACATCAGGGAAGATTTATACTGATCAAAGAAGAAGATGTTGAGCAACTTAGGAGTGTTTTTTCTTCATTTTACGATCTATTTGCCACGAGAACTGTTCGACGATCACATTCTCTTTCTGTTCCTTATTACGATCTTCTTGGTTTAGGTAAGGAACCGTTTACAACACTATTGTTACCAGGCACACTTATCTAAAAAGAAATTCACAAAAATAGACACTATGACTATTTACCAATTAGATTATGAGCTCGAAATTTCTGAGTGAATAGTTGACGAGAGCGAAGCTCGGGGGGACTATCACCTCATAGAAATTGAGAGCGAATAATCTAATTCTTTTAGAAGAACCTAACTGTACCTTAGTTCTTCCGGATTATTTAAAAAAACGAAGCATAACCATTGTTTCTGTGTGAAAACCAAGGCAAACAAATCTTTCACTTTTCGTCTAACTGCATGGACGCGTGGGTACTGGTACTCAATTTCGTACTCGCTATCTATTTAACAACCATTCTCGTCCCCAGAGCCTCCCCCATGCTGTCGCGAGGTAAAGGCTCTGGGAGAATCCCAACCGGAACACCAAGATTCTTTGGTGTTCTTTCAAAAGCGCATGCGTTTAAGTTCGCGGTTTGGGACTTGGACACGAGATCATCGACAGTTGTTTGGAAATATAAATTTTCCTTTCGTTTTCGATTCTGGCGATTTGGCTGCCTCGTATTAACTCGTTTGACTTTAGAACAGTTGTGATTGTGGTACATTCCGTTCGAAGAAGGTATTTGTCAAGCGTGGCTCATCGCCGTGTTTACTCGGCGGGACAGAAGACATTAAAATTTTAATACCAGTTCGCTTCAGAGCTTGGCAATAGCGCCACGTCGGAATTTCTTCGTATTTACGGCCTCTTTTGGTGAAGGTAGTTCTCTTTAATTTGTTGTACCGTTCGTTTATATTTGACTTGTATATTTCATTGAGATTCTTAATATGTACCATGCACGAACAGCCTGCAGTGTTCCATCGTCTATCTGTTTCAAATTGCTATCTGTCTTCTGTGTTTGATTTAATTATATAAGGGGAAACAGGTTGATTGCTTTGATAAACGTTCGATTAAATTGTTTGGATTAGAATTATGATTAGAATTGTGCTTCGTTGTCAGTTTTCGTGTTTCAAATACTGTTTATTTATAAACAAGCTCCGTTGTATATAGGCCTTTGAATTTGAACAACCAATCAGATCGCGATGATATATGGATTCCCCCAGAGCCTTTACCGCGCGCCAGCACGGGAGAGGCTCTGGGGACGAGAATGTTTAACAACAAGACGCCTGGTCAGGCGTTCACTCGGGCTACTACAAACTCGCAGCTGCAATTACATCACATGTAGTGCTAGAATCTATAAAGGTCTAAACATCATTGGTCGCAGAAAATAGTCAAAACACAATCTAATTCTCCGATAGAAAACACAATTCGCAATCCACCAAACACGATTGCCTGTATTTAACGTATTTCCGCACATCGTATTTCAACACAGCACGATCATGTTTAATCAGCGATTGTAAGTCTATATAAGATCGAGATACCTGCCAGCGAAATTACTGAACTATAACTATGTCTGTGAACACACTAAACACGTCCGAGAAAGAACACTTGACTTCAAACAACTTGAACACACATCAGGATTTAAGAAAGTGAAGAAAGAAAACATGAAGATTAGCATTTAGCACGCATCATCAGCCGCGCAAGGCCTGACAGGATGACGTAATGATTGCTATTTCGAAACACAGACAAAAAAATAATAATAATAACGGAACCGAAACCTATGCTCGGCCTACCATAGGTAGCCCAAGTAATTAGTCACCGAACTCGAGGTGATTATCGTTGAATATTTACCGAGCTGCGAAGCGGCCGAAGTAAATATAAACGATAATCACTAAGACTGGGGTGACTAATTGTTTTAGTAAAATTTCAGCCCTAAGAAGAATAACCAAGAAATTTAAAACAGACGTCTTTAACTGTCGTAGTTTTCTCATGTAAATTCAACCCTGCGAAATTTTCTTCACGCTTTGAAAGCTGTCTAAGCCTTCAATTCCGCATACGATTAAAACTGACCCAAAATTCATATAATTTTATGACTAAACACTTTCTCACCATCAAATATTTTCAACTTAAAGCTTTCCTGTGTACAGTCTCTATCTGTTAAATTTTTTTGACGATTTGTTAGGTTTAAAAGAATAGTCGCTGTAGTCGCCATTTTGAAAAATAATTACACCATTGATTAGACACCATCCGTCAAAATGATGATGCCGACAATTTCCGACAACAATTTCTAGTATAGTTACCACGCGCGAAGTAACTATAAACCTCGTACCCAGGGCCTTCTCTGCTTTTAAAATGGCGAGAGGAGAAGAACCTGGCAAAGTCTGGTCACGTGATTCCAAAATACTCCAAGATTCTTGGAGTATTTGCTCACGTGGATAATTTGAACTTCGCCTGTCCTGGGGGGAGCTGTTGATTCGGTTCTTATAAACATAGAACAGTATAAGGTTGTTTTGGTAAATTAGACATATTTCAAAAAATTACGTTGATTTACGGCATTTGCTGGTGTTTCATATTTGTTGCCGTCATTCGCCAGAAATGAAACCGAAGGCGACGAACGATCATAAACAGAGACCCAGTTTCAATAGAACTACTGCGGTACAGGTACTGCTACGTACACTTAATATTCGAATGCTGTTGATTGTACATGTTGAAATTTATTTACCTTCCACTATAGCGCATTTATGTTTCTTCTCCACACGTTTGGGATTTGTGGAAATTTAATTGTATCTGTCGATTTATATATTTCAAACGGCATATTCGAATCTGCTGTCCTCGTTGAAGTTGTACATGCAAGCAAATATATTCGATCAACAACAATATAATATCACGATCGACGAACATTATAGATCAGCACTGAGGAGGCCCTGGGAACGGGGATTCGTGAAGCGAAGACTTTGACTTTATTTATTTCTAAACTTTTCAAATTAGATTTGGAAAGCTCAGAAACCAAAATAAAGACTTCTTTCTTGCATAGTTGCATTCAGTATAAAATCAAATATGTTGTACTATAAAATAAGACGCTACTTACTAAAGATGGTCATTATTAACTGATTTGATAAATTTGTTAAGAGAATATCTTGTTATTTGTGCTATTCTGTCTTGAAATACAATTCTGTCTTGAAATACAATTCTCTAATGTCGACGTTTCAATTTCATTTCAGGAACACTAGTCTCCGTTACTGTCCCGTGTTGGCATCAACAAGAAGTCATCGGAGTAGCTGGAACTGATGTGGTGTTCTCAGATCTCATATCTGATGTGTTTTATTTCTCCAAAGGACAGTATTCTTATGCATTTCTCATAGACCGTGGTACAGGAGATACCCTCATTCATCCATTTATGCCTACACTTCAAGAAATCTCTGATGTTTCAGTCATACTGCATATTACTGCTTTGGAACAAACCAAGGAATTTGATAAGACCATTTTACAATCAATGATAAGGTATATATTGTAGAATGTCAAATATATGGAAGTCTCTGTCAATATATATGCAGCTATTCTCAAGATATTAGGGATTTAAACTAGAGAAAATATACCCCGTCTTATTTTAAAGAGCCGATTACATATAAGGCGAGTTGGCCTGGTTAACCGGGCTGACTAGGATCGTAGTGTGGGTTTTAAAAGTCACATAAACTAAATTTGCAAAGAATAATTGGTTTGATTTTCATGTAAACGAATCTTAACGATGATTCAAATCTCTTCTTGTCATCGAGGAAATAATTGAATTTCCTGTCACAAACTCACGCGGTAAGTCAGGACAGCCCATAAATAGTGAATTTGTTCGTGACCAAAGCAAGTCGCGACTAAAGTAAGAACAGAGATTGAAAGCTAGTTTAAAATAAGTCGCGATTTATTAGAAATTGACCGTTAATACGAGAGCTGCTAAGACGCGGCTTACACAGGGCACGCCTTACATAAGACTCGAAACACGATCGGAAATGGCATTGAAAATCGTCCACTCTTATGGGGCAGTTTGCAGGCCACGTGCGTGCTGTCTCAAGTGAGTTGTTGGCCGAACTTTGATGAAATTTACTAAATTATAAACACACACACACACACGCAAAACAATAACAAGTGCACTGTCCATATATATTTTATGTCAACTCGTCAATTCTTCAGTCGTCAAGTACACTTTCCACGACTGATTCGAATTTTAAAATCCGTTTTAAAGGCCAATTGGGTACACACATCGTATCGGTTTTATCGCACAAACCTCGCTCCTTCGTCGCTTGATCTGTACGAAAACCTCAGGCAAATACTTTCCCGTACAGACCTCGCACTCGGTTAATTATTGTTGACTGGCGCCGAGGGAAACATCGAGTTTTACGGACCCGAAGGCTTTAATGTCACCCGAGGCTTTAGCCCGAGGGTGACATTGAAGCCTGAGGCCCCGTTCACACTATACCGACAGGTTTTCGTGCCGGCACAAAAAATATCCAGTATAGTGTAAACAGATTCGATCGGCACGACCACACAATAAGGATCAACCAGAAGTCCAACTCCCGGAAAAAAGTGTCCCATTATTTTTATGCGCATGCGCCAGTCCGCCATTTTGAGAGTAAGTGCCCCCGGAAAATAAACCCTCTCGTCCTTGCGACCCTCGGGCTCCTGTATTCAATTACTCTTGGCCTTCTTGTGACCTTTTAATTAACTTTATATTGTTATCTATACATATATAAATAATATTTAGTTAATGAGTAAAATAGACGTTTTCTGACCAAAATATTTGTTTATTAACGAGTTTTCGGCTGCCAGACTGCAGCCTTCAAGTAATGAAATATAAAACCAACAAATTAAGATATTTAACTATGACATAAAATATAAGCAGTAATATGATATAAAAGAGAAGCGATAGTAGTAATAGACCCCCTTATGGAGTTCAAAGGGATGCCGCCTCATTAAATATTCAACTTATTATTTATTCATTTTATAGCGTCGCGTTACGTCACTAAGTTCTAACCCTAGTCCCGGCACCCCCGTACCACCGCTTTTAGCCAACTCCCCGGGATTTTTACTACGTCATTCATTCTCATGCTCCTTCAGAACCCCCTAGCCCTAACTTTCCCCCCTAGCCCTAGCTTTCATTCAACCCGCCGTGCGATTTATTCAATCTCATGCTCCTTTGGGACCATCTAACCCTAACCTTTGACTCCCTATGAGCCGCTCAGGCAAATGCTAGAGTTGATTCTGTTATAAGTACTAAACTACGGTGTTGTGTATATACACTTTACCTCAACAATGGGTACGGTAAACGTTTGACAAGATGGATATTATTTACGAATAATATGGAAACTTTGAATATTATATTAGTCAGAACCTAAATGACCAAACAGTCTTATACACGTTTGGTGGCAATAAGTGTTAACAATTTTAGAGAGTTATCGTTTACTTTGGCCTAGTTTGTAGAGGAACGAAACAGAAATGGATAGAGGCACTTTATATTTTTTATCTTAAACTTGGTTTGGAGGAATATAGCGGGTTTTTGGTTAAGTAATCCGAGTGTTATTTTCGAAGAGATGAATGTTGACAGTTTTGGTCGAATTATTGCCTATCTAACCTTAGTCTATAACCTACTAGTGATTCCTTGGATGAAGAAACAGTTCGAGAAGTCGTAAGAAGACACAAATCAATTCGAAAAGCGAAGAGCAAAGACTTGTCCATATATAACTGAGATACATCATGGTTACTAGGCTTTCTGTTAATAAGAACGATATAAACAAGATTCTCGCACGTGCAGAACACAAAAGGGAAAGCTCGTTAAAGTTACTAATGACTTAAATCTAACCGAATTTGCATACACTGTAGAATATGTAATTATTTATGGGGTTGTGAAAGGATAATCCCCGAGCCGGGCGACGGGCCGAAGGCCCGGAGCCCGGTGAGGGTGCTAATCTCGACACGCGTGGAGTCCATTTTACACGCGTGTAGAAAAAGCGAGGGAGACGAAATCTGTGAAATAGTTTATTTGTATATATATATATGTTTGGTACGGTGTCACGCGGTAAGAATTGTTGGGCACTGGTGACTAGCGACGAAGAAAACTAATAAATCTGTCAGTATTTCGGCTTTATGGAGCCTGTTCTACTTAAATAATAAAAGAGAACAACGAAGAAAAGGATACAAACAGCCGGTTTAATATATCTTGAAGTGAAACCAGAGAACCTGAAGAAACCAGACTCTGTATGGTAAACAAAACTCGATCTGAATTGCATTGGTTGTGGTCACTCAGTGGTCAAATAATTTTAAAGTTATAAACGGTAGGATTCTTGTTGTCTTATAACCTAAACAATATACAGCTTCACGTTTTCGTGCTTTCCCTTTGCTCGTCCAAACCATAAGTCAGCTTAACTAAAGCTAACTTAAAACACTTCCTTTATAAGCTTATGTTTATGTTATTCATTGACTTTGAATGGGCTTTGGCGATTTTTTTTGCTGCATTTCCAAATTTTCGACTGAAACGTGGGCTGTTTAATACTTCTTTCTGGGATCCGATTCTACTGAATTGTTTTTATCTCAGACTCTATTATAAATGTAATTTTGAGCTGTTAACTTTTAATTCTGCCTTTACAAAACATGTATACAAAGCCACATAGGGAAGCCATAAGCCATTAAGTGCTTGCTAAAAATAATCCCTTTTGAATCCTCCTATAAAAACAATATATTTATTACAACCAGAGCTAAATTTTGCTTTGATATGTTCAACTTTCATTAAATCAGTTAGTCATCCTATCCATAAATTCTATAATTATCTCGAGGATTATCATTTGCTTTAAATCTGTTTGTTTTTATATTGGTTATATATCAGGAGTGCTTATTTTAAATCAGGGTGGGTGGGGGTGTTTTAAAAAACCATTTAATAAAAGTGGGTGAGGGGTTGTTGCATTCATGTATTTCTAGTAAGGGGTATGAACAGCGGCAAGTCTAGGCGAAAAGGTGATTAGCGTGTATTTTGCAAAAGACAGAATTCACAACAATCAGTTTAAAGTATTTATTTAGGCTTTGGTTTAAACTTACACATATCAAAACAAATTACGGTAACATATAAAAAGTTTTAGTAAGGTCTGCTTCTTAGATTATATATTTAGGTGTTTTTATTTTAAAAGTAGCACGATAGTCTTTCTTGTCCTCTGATGATAATTGGGACACACCTTCTTTTGTCATAGGTAAATAATTTGATCTAGTCATCATTAGATGGTGTTCATACTCTCCTCTTTCACCCGGGGACATCTTTGCCAAGTCGCTTTCTTTCCACTCCGAAGAGCTTTCCCAGCTATGAAAGAAATTATGTTTAAGTGTTGGTTGTTCAACTTCTGGAGGCGGTGTTATAAAATAAGAGAAACAGGAGGATGAAAGGGCTCGGAGCCTGAATCCGGGGGCTCGGAGCTCGAAGCCGGGGCTGGGAGCTAGGAACCAGGAGATTGGTCCCCGGGACTCGGAGCCGGGAGCCGATGGCTCGGAGCCAGGAGCCGAGGGCTCGGAGCCAGGAGCCAAGGGCTCGGAGCTAGGAGCCGAGGGCTCGGAGCCAGGAGCCGGGGGCTCGGAGCCAGATGCCGGGGGTTTGGAACTTGGAGCCGGGGGCTCGGAGCCAGGAGCCGGGGGCCGGGAGTTAGAAGCCGGGGGCTCGGAGCCAGGAGCCGGGGGCTCGGAGCTTGGAGCTGGGGGCTCGGAGCCAGGAGACGGGGGCTCGGAGCCAGGAGACGGGGGCTTGGAGCCAGGAGTCGGGGGCTCGGAGCCAGGAGCCAAGGGCTCGGAGCCAGGAGCCGGGGGCTCGGATCCAGGAGCCGAGGGCTCGGATCCAGGAGCCGGGGGCTCGGAGCTAGGAGCCGGGGGCTCGGAGCCAGGAGCCGGGGGCTCGGAGCCAGGAGCCGGGGGCTCGGAGCTGTGAGCCGAGGGCTTGGAGCCAGGAGCTCGGAGCCAGGAGCTCGGAGCCAGGAGCTCGGAGCCAGGCGCCGATAGCTCGGAGCCAGGAGCCGGGGGCTCGGAGCCAGGAGCAGGGGGCTCGGAGCTAGGAGCCGGGGGCTCGGAGCCAGGAGCCGGGGGCTCGGAGCTGTGAGCCGAGGGTTCGGAGCCAGGAGCTCGGAGCCAGGCGCCGGTAGCTCGGAGCCAGGAGCCGGGGGCTCGGAGCCAGGAGCCAGGGGCTCGGAGCCAGGAGCCGGGGCCTCGGAGCCGGGAGCCATGGGCTCGGAGCTCGCAGCCGGGAGTTCGGAGTCTTATCTTCCTTATCTTCCTCTTATCTTCCCATTATCTTCCTTATTTTCCTCTTATCTTCCCCTTATCTTCCCCTTATCTTCCCATTATCTTCCTTATTTTCCTCTTATCTTCCTCTTATCTTCCCATTATCTTCCTTATTTTCCTCTTATCTTCCCATGGGGAAGTGGCGGGTGGACTGAGCCTTCCTCTGGACTGTTCACAAAGGAGCAGTAAGGCAACTCCTTCCCTCCGCTAGCCTGGGAGTCCACTCTGGACAGGTGGTAGCACTCCCTAGTCCCCCCTGCCAGGGATACGGTTAAACCATGGTGAGCAGCATGGTGGGTGTGGGTATCGGCGGAAAGGTCCATACTGTGACCAAACGGCGGTGCTCACAGCGACGTTGGGCGAAAGATTCTCTTATTCTGAGGACAACGGCCAAGGTCTCCAAGTCCAGTAAGGTGACAACTGCCAGAAGTGAAAGTGTGTAGAGTGAGGGAAGGAATAACCCTAGAGAGAAAAACCCTCTACAGTGGGCTAGCTTTCCGCTTAGAGTACAACCTAGCTACGGAATCTGACATAAATATAACCAGTAATTTGTCTTCCGCAAGTGACCTTAATGCCCCCCATGGTTGTATGACGACTGGCGATCAAAGCATGTACCATGACGTCACCAGTCCGATCCAAGGAAGCAAACGGAAAGATATGAATTATATTAAGAGACCACTGAAGGTGGGTCTTTGGAACACAAGAACACTTTATAAGACAGGGAACAAAGAACTCCTGATCAGTGAATTGTTGAGATATAACGTTGATATATGCGGCATCTGTGAGACACATCTCACAGAGAAATATATGGAATGGATAGAAGGTTGGACCCTCATCAACTCCGGTCCAGAAGTTATTCACAATCATGGCGTAGGGCTAGTTCTTTCGCCCAAAACTAGTGCAAGCCTAATGTCATATGACGCTATTAGTGACCGAATATTGAAGGCAAGGCTCTACTCTAGACAGGTAAAACTTAGCATCGTGGTTGCGTATGCTCCAACCGAGGAGGCAGATGATCAGTTAAAAGAAGCATTCTATGAAGATCTAAATGCAGTCACAGACAGCTTACCAAGTCATGATTTAAGACTCATTATCGGTGACTTTAACGTCAAGGTTGGCAGTGAGAGTAACCTTTGGCCATTGGTTATCGGAAAACATGGTATTGGAGTGCAGAATAATAACGGAATGAGGTTGACAGAGTTTTGCGCAGAAAACGACATGCTTATAGGTGGGACACTTTTTGAACATAAGAACATTCATAAAACAACTTGGCTTTCCCCGGATGGAAACACCAGAAACCAAATAGACCATATAATGATAAATGGAAAATGGCGGAAGTCCCTACTGGATGTGCGAGTATATCGAGGTGCCGATATAGGAAGTGATCATGACCTTGTAATATCTAAAGTTCAACTTAAGCTTGCTGCACAGAGGAAAACAACCAAGAAACCCAAGTTGAATAACGAGTCCCTGTTACTACCACAGCTAGCGCAAGATTATAGGGTGAAAATATCTAACCGTTTTGACGCCCTGTCAGACCTTGCGTCAGAACCTGATCCAGAGTATGAATGGCGGAGGTTCAGGAAGGAAGTTTATGATGCAGCTGAGGAAACTGTTGGCTTTAAGGGAAAAGAACACAAGAAATGGATCAGTGTAGAAACAGAAGATATGATTGAGGAGCGAAGAACAGCTAAGACGATGAGGGATAAGTTAGGATCTACAGAGTGGAAGGAAAAGTATCGGGAACTAGATAAGAGAGTGAAACGTAATGCGGAAAATGATTGGAAACGGTGGGTGGACGGTCAAGCAGCGTCTCTCGAAGATGCTGCCCGTAGCAAAAACCAACGGGAGGTGTTTACAAAGGTCAAACTCTTGACGGGGAAAAAGACAAAAAGCACGATATTCGTGAAGGACAAGCATGGTAACATCATAGATGATGAAATCGGTAGATTGGAGAGATGTGCTCAGCATTTCAGAGAACTGTTAAACGCAGAAGGTCCAACGGACAACGATATAGTAATAACCAATGTCGCTGAATGGGACGAACTTGATGTAGACCTTGGTGAACCAACGCGAAGTGAGGTAGAGAACGCAGTGAAACGCCTGAAGAACAATAAAGCTCCTGGATATGATGGGATCACAGCAGAAATGTTGAAGACAGGTGGTAGTAAGCTGAACGATTGGTTGATTAGAGTTTGCGTCTCAGTTTGGAGATCAGAAAAACCCCCCGATGACTGGAAGAAAGGTGTCATCATTAAAATTCCTAAGAAAGGGGATCTACTGATTTGTGAGAACAACCGTGGCATCACTTTGCTAAGCATTGCCGGAAAAGTGTTTTGTACAATCATACTTCTACGAGTCAGAGATGCGGCTGACGAACGTTTCAGGGAAAATCAAGCTGGCTTTAGAACCGGAAGATCATGTGTTGACCAGTGCTTTGCACTAAGACAACTGATTGAAAAGAGCCTAGAGATGCAACTTCCAATTAAAATCAACTTCATCGACTTTAAAGCCGCTTTCGATAGTGTAAACCGAGATGCTTTGTGGAAAGTATTGAGAGTCTACGGCTTTCCGGAGAAGATAGTGAAGATCATGAGGAACACATATGAAGGGTCTGAGTGCTGCGTGAAGGTGAATGGAGAATTGACAAACTGGTTTCCTGTTACAGCCGGGGTTAGGCAGGGATGCATATGGTCACCACTTCTATTTGGGTTGCTGATAGACTGGGTTTTAAGGAATGCTCTTGATATGAATGACGCAGGTATTGTCCTAGAGAGGAGAAGAAGCTCTCGGTATCAGCAGCAGAGACTCTCTGACCTGGACTACGCTGATGACATTGCACTCATTGATGAATTAGAGGAGAGATTACAGTTCTCAACATCTCAAGTAGAGGAGAAAGGCAACACGGTTGGACTATCTATTAACTCCAAAAAGACCAAAGTAATGTCCATCTCTAAAGAGCCAACACCGCTCACAATCACCTTGGAGAATAATGACATACTGGACAATGTAGACAAATTCACATATCTCGGAAGTACCATCACAGCAAATGGAGAGCTCACGTCCGAACTAGACTGCCGTATCGGTAAGGCTGCAGGTGCATTCAACCAGTTAATGCCAGTTATGAAGAACAAGTCAATCACTCTTACGACAAAGATGAAAATATTCCAAGCTGTAGTTACCACCACGCTCCTGTATGGAGCAGAGGCCTGGAATACAACAACAAGGGAAGAACAACGCGTGGCGTCTTTCTACAACAGATGCTTGCGCAGAATCGTAGGAATCTCCTGGATGGACCGGGTATCCAATGAAGAACTGTTCCAGCGTACAGGACAGCCCCCTCTCTTAACAATACTGCGTAGGAAGCGCCTTACTTGGTTTGGACACGTGGTACGAATGCAACCTACTATGAACGCATCGCGACTAATGTTTTGGGCCCCCCTTGGTTCAAGACGGAGGGGAAGGCAAAGGATGAGATGGAAGGACTGCGTGGTACGAGACCTCGCCGAGCACTCCCTTCAATTCGAAGAAGCAATTAACTTAGCCAAAGACAGAGACCGCTGGGCAAAATTTGTGACAGCGCTATGTGGGTAACCACGACAGCAAAAATGATGATGATGATGATGATCTTCCTTTATCTTCCCATTATCTTCCTTTTATCTTCCTCTTATCTTCCCCTTATCTTCCCCTTATCTTCCCCTTATTTTCCCCTTATCTTCCCCTTATCTTCCCCTTATCTTCCCATTATCTTCCTTAGTTTCCTCTTATCTTCCCCTTATCTTCCCATTATCTTCCCATTATCTTCCTTATCTTCCTCTTATCTTCATCTTATCTTCCTTATCTTCCCCTTATCTTCCCATTATCTTCCTTATCTTCCTTATCTTCCTCTTATCTTCATCTTATCTTCCTTATCTTCCCATTATCTTCCTTATCTTCCTCTTATCTTCCCCTTATCTTCCCCTTATCTTCCCATTATCTTCCTTATCTTCCTTATCTTCCTCTTATCTTCATCTTATCTTCCTTATCTTCCCATTATCTTCCTTATCTTCCTCTTATCTTCCCCTTATCTTCCCCTTATCTTCCCATTATCTTCCTTATCTTCCTTATCTTCCTCTTATCTTCATCTTATCTTCCTTATCTTCCCATTATCTTCCTTATCTTCCTCTTATCTTCCCCTTATCTTCCCCTTATCTTACCATAATCTTTCTTTATCTTCCTTTATCTTCCTCTTATCTTCCCCTTATCTTCCCCCTATCTTCCCAATTATCTTCCTTATTTTCCTCTTATCTTCCCCTTATCTTCCCATTATCTTCCTTATCTTCCTTATCTTCCCTTATCTTCCTTATCTACCTCTTATCTTCCCCTTATCTTCCCATTATCTTCCCTTTACCTTTCTTATCTTCCCTTTATCTCCTTCTTATCTTCCTTATATTCCACTTATCTTCCCATAAGATTGATTCTTATAAGATTGAATAATTGTATCCTAAGATTGAATCAATCTTATGAGAAGATAAGGGGAATATAAGGAAGATAAGAAGGAGATAAAGGGAAGATAAGAAAGGTAAAGGGAAGATAATGGGAAGATAAGGGGAAGATAAGAGGTAGATAAGTAAGATAAGGGGAAGATAAGGAAGATAAGAAAGATAATGGGAAGATAAGGGGAAGATAAGAGGAAAATAAGGAAGATAATGGGAAGATAGGGGGAAGATAAGGGGAAGATAAGAGGAAGATAAAGGAAGATAAAGGAAGTTTATGGGAAGATAAGGGGAAGATAAGGGGAAGATAAGAGGAAGATAAGGAAGATAATGGAAAGATAAGGAAGATAAGATGAAGATAAGAGGAAGATAAGAAAGATAAGGAAGATAATGGGAAGATAAGGGGAAGATAAGGAAGATAAGATGAAGATAAGAGGAAAATAAGGAAGATAATGGGAGGATAATGGGAAGATAAGGGGAAGATAAGAGGAAAATAAGGAAGATAATGGGAAGATAAGGGGAAGATAAGAGGTAGATAAGTAAGATAAGGGGAAGATAAGGAAGATAAGGAAGATAAGGAAGATAATGGGAATATAAGGGGAAGATAAGAGGAAAATAAGGAAGATAATGGGAAGATAGGGGGAAGATAAGGGGAAGATAAGAGGAAGATAAAGGAAGATAAAGGAAGATTATGGGAAGATAAGGGGAAGATAAGGGGAAGATAAGAGGAAGATAAGGAAGATAATGGGAAGATAAGGAAGATAAGATGAAGATAAGAGGAAGATAAGGAAGATAAGGAAGATAATGGGAAGATAAGGGGAAGATAAGGAAGATAAGATGAAGATAAGAGGAAAATAAGGAAGATAATGGGAAGATAAGAGGAAGATATGGAAGATAAGACTCCGAACTCCCGGCTGCGAGCTCCGAGCCCATGGCTCCCGGCTCCGAGCCCCCGGCTCCTGGCTCCGAGCCCCCGGCTCCAAGCTCCGAGCCCCCGGCTCCTGGCTCCGAGCTCCTGGCTCCGAGCCCTTGGCTCCTGGCTCCGAGCCCCCGGCTCCTGGCTCCGAGCCCTCGGCTCCTAGGCTCCGAGCCATTGGCTCCCGGCTCCGAGTCCCGGGGTCCAATCTCCTGGTTCCTAGCTCCCAGCCCCGGCTTCGAGCTCCGAGCCCCCGGATTCAGGCTCCGAGCCCTTTCATCCTCCTGTTTCTCTTATTTTATAACACCGCCTCCAGAAGTTGAACAACCAACACTTCAACATAATTTCTTTCATAACTGGGAAAGCTCTTCGGAGTGGAAAGAAAGCGACTTGGCAAAGATGTCCCCGGGTGAAAGAGGAGAGTATGAACACCATCTAATGACTAGATCAAATTATTTACCTATGACAAAAGAAGCTGTGTCCCAATTATCATCAGAGGACAAGAAAGACTATCGTGCTACTCTTAAAATAAAAACACCTAAATATATAATCTAAGAAGCAGACCTTACTAAAACTTTTTATATGTAACCGTAATTTGTTTTGATATGTGTAAGTTTAAACCAAAGCCTAAATAAATACTTTAAACTGATTGTTGTGAATTCTGTCTTTTGCAAAATACACGCTAATCACCTTTTCGCCTGGACTTGCCGCTGTTGATACCCCTTATTATCCTTTCACAACCCCATAAATAATTACATATTCTACAGTGTATGCAAATTCGGTTAGATTTAGGTCATTAGTAACTTTAACGAGCTTTCCCTTTTGTGTTCTGCACGTGCGAGAATCTTGTTTATATCGTTCTTATTAACAGAAAGCCTAGTAACCATGATGTATCTCAGTTATATGTGGGCAAGTCTTTGCTCTTCGCTTTTCGAATTGATTTGTGTCTTCTTACGACTTCTCGAACTGTTTCTTCATCCAAGGAATCACTAGTAGGTTATAGACTAAGGTTAGATAGGCAATAATTCGACCAAAACTGTCAACATTCATCTCTTCGAAAATAACACTCGGATTACTTAACCAAAACCCCGCTATATTCCTCCAAACCAAGTTTAAGATAAAAAATATAAAGTGCCTCTATCCATTTCTGTTTCGTTCCTCTACAAACTAGGCCAAAGTAAACGATAACTCTCTAAAATTGTTAACACTTATTGCCACCAAACGTGTATAAGACTGTTTGCTCACTTAGGATCTGACTAATATAATATTCAAAGTCTCCATATTATTCGTAAATAATATCCATCTTGTCAAACGTTTACCGTACCCATTGTTGAGGTAAAGTGTATATACACAACACCGTAGTTTAGTACTTATAACAGAATCAACTCTAGCATTTGCCTGAGCGGCTCATAGGGAGTCAAAGGTTAGGGTTAGATGGTCCCAAAGGAGCATGAGATTGAATAAATCGCACGGCGGGTTGAATGAAAGCTAGGGCTAGGGGGGAAAGTTAGGGCTAGGGGGTTCTGAAGGAGCATGAGAATGAATGACGTAGTAAAAATCCCGGGGAGTTGGCTAAAAGCGGTGGTACGGGGGTGCCGGGACTAGGGTTAGAACTTAGTGACGTAACGCGACGCTATAAAATGAATAAATAATAAGTTGAATATTTAATGAGGCGGCATCCCTTTGAACTCCATAAGGGGGTCTATTACTACTAGCGATAATAATAACAAAATGAAGTTAGTTTTTAAGTATAATAGAGTATTGTTCTGGTAACGGCTTAGAGTTGTTGTCAGCTTGTGTGGTTAATGCAGTATGCCATGACTCTAAAGGTTTTCTTGTGCGATAGCTCCCTCTGTCGATTACTTGACCTTCATCAAAGTTGATCCCGGTCATTAGCCCAGGCATGCTTGCGATGTTAGAGCCAGCTTTGTGTGTTTTTACGAGATAAGATCTTGGAAAAAACCACCTACAAACTTGAAGCACATCACCGTCACCTCCATTTTACTCATCAATCCATTGAAAACCGTTGGCTCCCAAAATCATTACGTTTCAAACCACCTGGAAGTCACCCCATCTTCAAACGCATCATGGAACGCACCAGCACGCACTGTATGAGAGCAAGAGTCCACGTCTGCCATGAACAAATCAAGTCCACCAGAGCAACCATCAACGAAATCTAGCAGAGTTTAAAACAACTTATTTCCGACAAGACTTTCACATCATTTTCTGAATTCCTATGTCACCGAGCACGATCTGTTCAAGAAAACATCTAAGCTAGAACATCGACAACCACTGACAAAACTAAATGGGTTATAAACCTATCTACCAAACCATTATCCTCAACCGAACGCGCCATCCTCGAAAAAGGTCCTAAATTCACTCCTACCCCAAGACAAATTCCTTACAAAAATCAGTATCGTTGCCGAAGTTGAAGCAGCCATCATTCACCTGCCTGAGAGTACGAAACATTCTGTTCGAACAACGACCGCGTCAATTTTAGATAGATCTAGCCTTCCACAACACAAAAATGTCACCAAAGAAGAAATCAAAGCTTTGAATAATTTAAAGAAAGATAACACCCGCGTTATAATGAAGGCTGACAAAGGGAACTGTTTCGTTGTCATGGACAGAGCGGAATATGATGAAAAGATGGAAACAAATCTTGAGTGATCGAGAAACTTATGAAGTTGTCAACAAGCCACCCTTCCAAAAAATTGAAAGACAACTTAACGCGCACCTACTTAGACTTAACAAACAACAAAAACTCGACAATTTTACGTACAGGAAACTACGTTCTACTGACGCCATACCACCTGCTATTAGAGGATCTGTCAAACACCACAAACCTAACAACCCACTGAGGCCAATTGTTTCATGCATTGACTCAGCCCTATATAATACTTCCCAATTCCTATCTGACATCCTCGAACCACTACAAAACAGTAACAACTACTCTGTATCCAACTCAACACAATTTATCAACAAAATTGCCAACACCACCATCGATGATGATGAAACTCTGGTGTCATTTGATGTCGTTTCTTTATTCACGGCAATCCCTGTTGAGAAAGCATGTGAACGCATACGAACGAAACTATAGAAACTGACAATACTTTACAACATAGAACTAATCTTACTATTGACGACATTATACTATTATTACGTTTCACTCTTTCTAATAGCTACTTTACACATAACGATATCACATACAAACAAATTCATGGCTGTGCGATGGGAAGTCCTGTCAGTCCCATAGTAGCAAGCCTTTACATGGAGGAGATTGAAGAGCAAGCCATAAGTCTTACACAGACACCACCGAAAACATGGGAACGCTACGTTGACGATATATTTGCTATTATGAAGAAACTAGCAGTTCCGACCTTTCATGACCAACTTAACTCAATTGACCCACATATTTCTTTTACTATTGAACACGAACGAGACAGACAAATAGCCTTTTTAGACACACTTATTTCACACAACAACGGCACCATTACCACGAAAGTTTACCGTAAACCAACACACACTGACAGATATCTACACTTTGACTCGCATCACGACAAGAAACACAAAATAAGCACAGCCGCAACACTGCTACATCGCGCATCTCAATTACCCAATACAGAAGAAGGAAAATCCCATGAAACCAGACATGTCACCGAAGCACTAAAATCCAACGGATACCCAACGAAGTTTATTTCGAATGTAAAGAAACGATTGACAAAGAAGAAAGTTGTCGCACCTACCACGCCAGAAGAATTAGTCGGTCAATTTTTTGCTACGGTAGACCCATCCGCGACACGGAATGGCTACGCTGTTTTGCCATACATAAAAGGTATAACGGAGCCGATTACAAGAGTTTTAAGAAAACATGACATTAAAGTTTTTAATAAACCATTAAAAACTCTTCAACAAGAATTTCCTAGCCCTAAAGACAAGCCCACTATAAACAAACAAACAAACAAACGTGGTTTATAAAATTGACTGTGAAGATTGCCCATGGAGTTACATTGGTGAAACTGGGAGATGTTTCGAAACACGGAAAAAAGAAAACGTTAAAAACACACAAAGCTGGCTCTAACATCGCAAGCATGCCTGGGCTAATGACCGGGATCAACTTTGATGAAGGTCAAGTAATCGACAGAGGGAGCTATCGCACAAGAAAACCTTTAGAGTCATGGCATACTGCATTAACCACACAAGCTGACAACAACTCTAAGCCGTTACCAGAACAATACTCTATTATACTTAAAAACTAACTTCATTTTGTTATTATTATCGCTTCTCTTTTATATCATATTACTGCTTATATTTTATGTCATAGTTAAATATCTTAATTTGTTGGTTTTATATTTCATTACTATACCTTCCTGTTGAAGGCTGCAGTCTGGCAGCCGAAAGCTCGTTAATAAACAAATATTTTGGTCAGAGAACGTCTATTTTACTCATTATGTATAATCCTGGCCGCGCCTCTTCAATTTTTTCAAATATTTAGTTAAGTAATAAGTAATTTACTTTAGAAAACGTCTCATTGGAGATGAAATTCTGAGACCACGATGTTATTAAAACTTCAGTACGCGGATACTACGGGTAAAAGTCCGCGGCAAAAAAGTCCTGCACGAAGCTGAGTTTTACATTTCTCCATGATGCCGACACACTTGTTTATAGAGAAAGATGGCTAAAAATTTCGGAACTACGCATTGTTGAAATACATCGAGTACTTATGTTGTTAGAAATTTTATAAGCTTTCATTCGGTGTACAGTTCAAACTTTAGTGTTACCTGTAACTTTTTAAAATGTTCAAAATGTTCTCATCATTTATCATAAAATTTTCATTATCTTTTCATATGTTCAAAAGGTATGAACCAAAAACGTTTTTCTACTTCAACTAGAAATCTGCAAACTTTTCCACTCCTTTCATATTTGAATTAGCTTCTGTTTAAGAAATATCTGAGGTTCATACCAGAAATCTTTCTGAACTGCAAACACCAAAACAGCAAAAGGCAAAACAAACTTAAGAAATACGTAACTGATTCCAGACGGTCCAGACCAAAATAATGATGGGTTTTTTTCATATTTTAAAATACTTCCCAGCAAGAAAACTAAAAGTTCTGATATGAATAGCACTTGACAGTATCCTCTGTTTCAAATATGCAGTTCAGGGTTGTGCTTTAGTATTTAAAAACAAAATCCAGAATTCTGTAACACTTCTGAGGAGTCCATTTCCATTATATAATTCTTATTTCACGAACAATGGTGAGAACATTTTGAACATTTTAAAAAGTTACAGGTAACATAAAATTTGAATTATATACGAAAGCTTATAAAATTTCTAACAACATACGTACCCGATGTATTTCAACAATGCGTAGTTCCGAAATTGTTATCCATCTTTTTCTTTAATCAAATGTGTCGGCAAAATCGAGCAATGTAAACCCGGCTTTGCGAGTGCAGGACTTTTTTGCCTAGTATCCGCGTACTGAAGTTTTAATAACCTCGTGGTCAAAGAATTTCATCTCCAACGAAACGTTTTGTAAAGTAAATTACTTATTTACTTAACTAAATATTATTTATATAGATAGATAACAATATAAAATTAATTAAAGGTCACACGAAGGCTAAGAGTAATTGAATACAGGAGCCCGAGGGTCGCAAGGACGAGAGGGCTAATTTCCCGGGGGCACTTACTTTCAAAATAGCGCCGGGATCGCGAGGCCGATATCTCCCGAGTTGGACTTCTGGTTGACCCTTATTCTGTGGCACGACATTGTGCCGAAGTAAGCCCCGTTCACACTATACCGGATAGCTTTTGTGCCGGCACGAAAACCTGACGATACAACCAATTCCCACGCTTTATTCTATTAATTTACTTCCGGGACGATTTCAAACTCCGTTCACACCGGAGCTGGAATGGCACAAAAAGCTATCCGATACAAGATGGAACAAGATGTACCTCTTTCGAGATCGGAGCGGCGCAGGCGTTTTATGTGTGAACATATCCGATATGGTTTTCGTGCCAGCACAAAAGCTATCCGGTATAGTGTGAATTGGGCCTGCATGAGGGACCGTAAAACTCGATGTTTCTCGAGGCAAAAGTCAACAAACGTTTTGTTATATACCAAAGACTTTTAAAATACAAAATGCGAAGTTGACTCGAAACTTGCAAAAGGCAAAAAGACTTACCAAAACACTTTGACTTTGTCTTCGTAATTTCAATTCAACTAAACAAATACACCAGACTAGACTCAAGTACAAAGAACAGCTTTAAATTTATCGTTTGGAAAATGGTCTATTTCGTACCAAACAAGCCCGAAACAGCTCTTGTTTTCAAAATGTTCCGAAAAGTCCAAAGTTCTAGATCTGATGCAATAATCATTGTGTATTCACGTGAACAACGCATGATTAAAGCTGACGCCAGAGGGAAACATTGCACTGTTTCCTTCTTCGTTGTTGACGTCAGAGGGAAACAGTGGAGTGTTTCCCTCGACAGAAAGAAACATTGAGTTTGTTGAACAACACGTGACCATGATTTGACCAATAGGATTTCATCTTCGGCAAACGAAAGTCTTTGGTATATAACAAGTCTTTATTATTGACTGTTTATATATACGAGTGTGTTTGCAACTTAGATAAGGCGCGTCTTAATCAAGCCGCGACTCATTTCCCTTCGTTTAAATGACTTTTTTATTTTGATGTTTACATTAAACATGAGGAGAATCAAACAAAAACATTTTTTTTCTTTTCTTTCAGGGGAGAAACAGCAGAAACATCGTTTGTTAGCAAAAGATATTTTCCACTTGGCAGTGGAGGGGATTCGGGAGTGCGAGAATTGGAAGTGAAGTCAACGTATTTCTGGAAAGCTGTGGAAGGAACAAATCTTTCTGTTTGCGTTGTCTTGGGAGAGAATGGAACTGAAACAAGACTTGCGACTAGTTTTAGTAAGTTGTTTCTTGTATTAGGGGGTCACCATGGGAAGTCCAGGGCTTCCTAGGGCAGGGGAAATCTTCAAAATCTTCAAAACCTCTCGAAATTCCCGTGTTATCGGAGATTCTCTACACGTACTTTATCAAATTCATTAAAATTCATGAAGAAAATTGAAAAGAAATGAATATTTAATCATATCTGTAAATCGCATACAGATTCGTCCTGATTTACATAAACTTTTTCCTCAAATTACTTAGCTAAAATCACTCCAACTTGAAAAATAGTTTGAAAACTTGGCTATTTAGATCTAGATGCGTCCATTTTATAAGTACGATAAAGTATTCGCATCCAGTCTATATCTAATTTACTACAGCTCGCTTGCAGCTCGCTTTGTAAATCAGATACAGAACGCTGCTCATGCTTTATCTATTAGTGGAAGCGTTACAGAATGCACACTTTCTATACAAGTGGAGAAATACAATTGTTCGTCATACCCATCCCGTGGATATATATCTTGTGCAGAGTATTTAAGATGTGCTAATAGCATATGCTGCCATTCCACAGCATCTCTTTCTCGGTAGAAGTTCTAGGCTTTCAAATTGTAATTAGTTATAGCATGGTATCAGTCTGCACACAACTGTTGTCAAATTTCACGTCCGACTTACGTTATACATGAACAAATGAGATTCCCGCTCAGTCTTGCTCTGTTAAAGTGCTTTACACTTGTTCACAGAGGGAATACACTATAAAGATTTCCCTGTCACTGGGGATAAGACTGCATGTGGTAAGATAGGTTTAGTGTAGGACGGCATAGTATAGAAAAATTGTATGATAGTATAACATATTCTGTCGTAGTATAGGCTAAACAGTAAGATAGGATAGGATTGTATAGCATGGTATAGGACACCATATAGGATAAGATTTGGTTTGCACTTGACGTCATGACGGCAATGTTGGAGTAACTTTAACAAAATAATCTCATTGGCAGCTATTTTGTTTGAAGTATATTTTCCTCCAACATGGCCGCCGCATCTTCGTCTCTTAAATCTCTAAGGATTGATTGCAAACCACCAATAGTTATTTATGAAATATCGGATAAGCAAGAATTTGATAGCGTAGGATTTGTCTTGGAGCGTAGCGGAGGGGGTGGAATGGGGTGGATGTGATAGAGTAGAGGGGAGCGGAGCGAAGGGGGGTGGAGTGAGGTTGGGTGGGATAGAGTGGAGTAGAGTGCTGTGGATGGGTGGTGGTGGAGTGGAGTGGTGACGAATGGAGCGGAGAGGGGGTTGAGAGGAGTGAGTTGGGTAGGGTGGAGTGGAGTGGAGTGGAGCGGGGGTGTAGAGAGGAGTGAGTAGAGCGGAGTAGGCTGGAGTGGTGTGGTGTAGTAAATATTCCCTGGCTAGTTTAACTTGACTTTTTTTTTTTTATAGATGATCCAAAAAAACATTCAATTGTCTATCATCGGGAAATTGATTTAAGAAAGAAGAAAGTTGGATTTGAAGAGTGTTCTCATTATGGTCGACGAGCCACTAAAGGTTGGTCTATCATGCATTAAAATGTCACCTGATGATAAGCAGAGTGACCTGGGAAGCAGTACGGTACGGTTATCACGTACTGTTAGTTGGCCCGAAGTAGGGAAGACGAGTTGAAAGAATGCCTGGCCCCCACTTTTAAAATGCATGTGCTAACGTGACTGAACTTGTCCACCTACACGCGTAAAAATCTCGGCAAGTTGTTACAGCATTGAATGACCTGATTGAATTCATGTCAAAAACTCCTCGCAAACAGAACATCTTAATTATAATTTCTCAACCTTTTCACCATTTCCACTAAAACTTTTTATTAAGGTAACGTTCAAATCACATTCCTACTTTTCACGTTTAGCCATATCAGATATACCTGAGACGCAAGCTATACAGCTTTAAACAGCGAGCCGAATCACCAAACCATGAAATGGTGTTATCAGGTTTGAAGTGCGATCTTTTTTGATATCGCGTATATCTGCCCTGATGATTTGGTGACGCGCGTGACACAGCGATTTCGCGAAATATATAAAAATAAAAACAGAACAGCATCGCTAAATCAGCTTCGCAACTTTCAGAAAAACTGCTTCGCAGATTTTTAAAATTTTTTAAATAGCTTCGCAATTTGAAATTTGCGAAGCGCTAATTCGGACTCTGAATATACAGCAAATTATAGCTTCGTTCTGGTATAGTTTCTCAATATTTTTTTTTCTTGATTGTAGATCGTGCTGTTGTGAAGTTTTCTGCTCAATCATTTGAAAAACCTTACGACTATGCCACGTTGAAAGAAACTGAAGAAACTATTGACGCTTTTAAGAAATATCTGGAAACTGGGCAGAAAAATCCTGAGCCTAAATTTAAACCTGGCATACGAGAACTGACAATAGCAGGACTTGAGGCTGAGAGAATATGGGATGAAGAAACTTCTCGTTGCAAGGATTATACAACTTATTTGACTTATGCTACCACATCTGGCATCATAGTTATTAAACCTGGCACTGTTATTGCTAAAGTTTACGATCCATCACAGAGACTGTGGTAAGATAATACGTTAAAGTCTTTTTGGTACCGTCCATACGTATCCTACGATATTTAAAAAAACGAAACTTTTTTGTTACTGCAGGCTGGCCTTCCGTCCACGAGTTATAAAAAAACGGAAATTTTCGAAGACGGTCTCCAAAGTGGACTCCAATTTTTAAAAACGCCGTTTTCCTGTCCTTATATACGTAGATTTTTTTAAAAACAGGAAAAGTTGCGTTTACAAACGAAAACGCGATACGTGGGGTCAAGGCCGCTATTTAATTGTTTGAATGTTACGTGTTTGGATAATTAAACCACCACCTCTCACTCAATCACTGCCACTATTAGTGCCACCTTTCAGTAGCGTAAAGGACTATAGTCAGGGTTAGAGCAACTCAAGGGCCCCAACCTCAAGGGGCCCCAAATGATTTTATTAGGTTAACTAGTGACTAAACTCATGGGGTTAAGGGGGTAGTTGGGGCCCCCAAACAAAAATTTCCTAAGGGTAAGGGTTCCTAACAGCTCTGTTGCGCCTGCTTTCTTTGCTATCAATGTCACTGTCACTTAACTGTCACTGTCGCTATTACTGCTGAAGCTGCTACAGTTGACGCTACTTTTACTCCTAGCGCTAATGCCATCCAACCGCTGTTATCTTTTTAGCCATATTGGGATACACAATACCCCCGTTTCTTTTACTTTCTCCTTGTGATTACATTATCTTATTATAAGTAATAACGTGACGTGAGGGAAATTAGCGATTAAATTTCCCCGCCGCCGATGGAAGGTTTGTGAAAGTCCGAGGGCCGCAGGCTCGAGGACTTTTACAAATCTTCCCGAGGCAAAGGGGAAATTTAATCGCTAATTTCCCTCAAGTCGTGTTAATAGTTTGTAATATTATGATCGCCAAGGAAAACTTTGAGAATCTTTCCGACAGGAAATTTACACGGTTGATCAGATAAGTTGCATCTAATTTTCCCGTGCAATTACTGTGCTTTGTAGGTTTCAAAATGCTGTGAACAACAAACGTTATCTTACTGATTCAATTACTGTGTTTTACAGGTTTCAAAATGCTGTGAACAGCAAACGTTATCTTACTGTTTCAATTACTGCGCTTTGTAGGTTTCAAAATGCTGTAAACAACAAACGTTATCTTACTGTTTCAATTACTGTCCTTTGTAGGTTTCAAAATGCTGTGAACAACAAACGTTATCTTACTGATTCAATTACTGTGCTTTGTAGGTTTCAAAATGCTGTGAACAACAAACGTTATCTTACTGATTCAATTACTGTGCTTTGTATGTTTTAAAATGTTGTGAACAACAAACGTTATCTTACTGTTTCAATTACTGTGCTTTGTAGGTTTCAAAATGCTGTGAACAACAAAGGACAACTGACATTGAGCACTCCGTATTTGGATGGGTTAGGTTCTGGTTTCTTGATTGAGGTTATGCATACTTTATATGAAGGTAAACAAAATGGAAAACATGGAACAAATGATGAAGTGGTGGCCGTGTTGGACGCAAGCTTTGGCTTGTTCCAATTTTATAGGTGCGTTTTAACACAAAAATAGAGTTGTAGTAATGTTTTTACTTCTGTTTTCATCTCTGTCTGTCTGTCTGTCTGTCTGTCTGTCTGTCTGTCTGTCTGTCTGTCTGTCATTCTCGTTCCTAGAGACGAGAATGGTTGCCTCTCACCGCTGAAATTAAGCGTAATACTCGGATGTGGAGTTGTTGGTTCTTTCCTGTGCCTCGAGAGTTTCTCACTGGGTTCTCTTTTTTTCCTTCATCCGAAAAATCAACACCATAGTTTTCCCCAATTAATTCTACAAACTAGTTCCATCCACGGGTGAGCGATGGCCATTAATAGGTTATTAGTATCTAAATACTGTCATATAGCACCCTCAATAAATACAGTCGCTTTTTGCAGTCTTTGAGTGCCCTCTAGTGTCTAATTATTTCGGTTCTAACTTTCTACAGGTTACTTACTGAGAAATACCCGATATGTCTTGATAGTGATAAAAAATGTTTTATTATGGACAAAAGTGGTTACTTCGTTATACACAAACACTTCATTGAATTTGATACTGTGTCAGATCTGAAAGATTTGTCCAAGCGAATTGGAAGTATCCATATTACAGAATTAGAAAAATCCGTTGCTGAAGATCTCATTGAAAGGAACGTATTAAGAAGAAAACAATGTAAACAATACAAGGAGATCAGGACAGAGAATTTTTATGAAGTTCATTTGAATGGTACATTAGTGTCAAATCTATGTCCACGTTATCAGATTACACATATTGAAGGAACAAATGCGTATATTGGTAGGTGTGAGTTTTACATTGTGGTAGAAATATAACTCAACTTTTTCAATGCTGTGCCCTAACGAGTCACGAATTAGCAGCGGTTTATGTTCTGCCTGTTAATTAGTTCCTCCATTTGTTAGTTAGTTAGTTTGTTTATTCATTAGTTAATTGTTAGTTTATTCGTTCGTTCGTTCGTTCGTTCGTTCGTTCGTTCGTTCGTTGGTTGGTTGGTTGGTTGATTGGTTGGTTGGTTGATTGGTTGGTTGGTTGGTTGGTTGGTTGGTTGGTTGGTTCGTTGGTTCGTTGGTTCGTTGGTTCGTTGGTTCGTTGGTTCGTTGGTTCGTTGGTTCGTTGGTTCGTTCGTTCGTTGGTTCGTTCGTTCGTTCGTTCGTTCGTTCGTTCGTTCGTTGGTTCGTTGGTTCGTTGGTTCGTTGGTTCGTTGGTTCGTTGGTACGTTGGTTCGTTGGTTCGTTGGTTCGTTGGTTCGTTGGTTCGTAGGTTCGTAGGTTGGTTGGTTGGTTGGTTGGTTCGTTCGTTCGTTCGTTCGTTCGTTCGTTCGTTCGTTCGTTCGTTCGTTCGTTCGTTCGTTCGTTCGTTCGTTCGTTCGTTCGTTCGTTCGTTCGTAGGTTCGTAGGTTGGTTGTTTGGTTGGTTGGTTGGTTGGTTCGTTCGTTCGTTCGTTCGTTCGTTCGTTCGTTCGTTCGTTCGTTCGTTCGTTCGTTCGTTCGTGCGTTCGTTCGTTCGTTCGTTCGTTCGGAATGAATAGCCACGGCACCGTGCTTTAGAACTGGGCAAATTTTAGAACTTATGATCAGACAGGATTAATAGGGTACAATTTAAAGATTAAAATAAAAGAAGACAAAAGTATAGGACAGTGGGACAGACAGTGAACTTTTGCTGTGATCACTGAGTACTGCACCCTGCGAGCAGACCCTTAGTAATACTCACTGCTAGCAACTCGTAAAATAAGGCTCTGCCGAAATCGAATCGAATCTTTCAAGTCGCCGCAGTCCAAACTTCTGGACTAGTCTATCTCGATTTCTTCCGTCAGACCGATTTTTAAGTCGCACGCATTTAATTTAGGGGAAAACCGCCTGCCAAATCTGAGCACGTTGTACTGTTATTTGGCGGGAGTCTCCAACAAAACGCGACGTTCGAAGGTTAAATATATATAAATTTTTGATATCCTCACAAAATCACGGTTGCTGTAGCTCTTGAATAGTTGCTCGGGCTTTCTCACTTACGAATGTAAAGTCTCGAACGAAGTCTCTCCTTAGTCCTTTTCCCACGTGGTCTACCAAAAAAAAACATCTTGTTCCCCGAGCTGGGCGTATGGCCGAAGGCCCGGAGCCCGGCGAGGGTGCTAACCTCGACATGCGTGGAGTCCACTTTACACGCGTGTTAAAATGCGAATCAGTTTGAGCGATCTGAATATTTGTATATATATATATATATATATATATATATATATATATATATATATATATATATATATATATACGTGTGGGTTTTGGTCTACGAAACGCAAAGAGTGCTCGATAACATATAGTTAGAGCAAATATAGATTTTCGCTTACCTCAAAAGTCTGCTAAGATTCTTTTTTAGATGAAACAGCCTGTAGCAGACTTTTGAGGTAAGCGAAAAATAAATATATATATATATATATATATATATATATATATATATATATATATATATATATATATATGTGTGTGTGTGTGTGTGTGTGGACGGACCACGCGCGGTGAAGATTGCGGGGCACTGGAAACAATAGTTCTTGACAAAAAAGGTTTGAAAAAGATTTGAACTAATATATTATTCTTGACAAAAAGACTTGAGAAAGGAGTTTTTGGGATGCGTACATCCTTTTCAAAAGAACAGAAACAAATCAACGTTTACGTATAAAGTCTTGACTGATGGAAACCCGTCAAACCAACTCGAAAGAAGGAAAAAGAAATAGTCAAAATAGAAAACCAACGAAGATAAAGTCCGAAAGGTTTAAGCTACGGTAAAAATATAGAGCAGTCGCTCTCAGTAATCACGAACACTTAGTAGCAAAACTGTTCGAGTTTCCCTGTTTACATCTATCACAGTTACTGTTGTTTTATGTTTTGTGTGTCCTTTGTCACGTTTTCTGCCAGCGATAAAGTACAACAAAGACGTTTGTAATAGTGAACTATCTAGCTTTATTTCAATAGCCCTCGAACAACAACAACGTGGGCGCCTGTTGGCCAGCGTACTTATATCGTAGCCTGGCTCAATCACACATGCCAGAAGATCACAAACCGTCACATCCCTTTCCTCATAGGGAAAGAACTTTTAAATGTTAAATTATTATAGTTCAAAAGTTCAATTATTAAAGCCTAAATTATTAAAGTTCTTTTTTTATAAGTTTTCTAAAACATGTCCCAACTACACCTCAGTAATCAGTCTCTGTGTCGGCTTCCTTATGCGCGTCGAGCGCCGAGGTGCAACAGGCGCCTGCTGTGTATCCTCCAGTTCCACTCGCGGTGCAAATGGTGGTTGAGACTCTGTAGGTAAGTCGTTTTCCATCGCTGAGTCAGGGGTAAACGAACCATGTACGGCCTGTGGGGTTTCCCTGAGTAAAGACATCTTCTGCTCCGGTGTTTGCATCTCGTATTGTGGCTCTTCCATTGAGATCGCGTCCTCATTGCTGCTGAGAATGTCACGACGTGACCTTCGGTACGCCCTACCACCGATGTAGACAATCCACGAGCGGTGGTCTAACTTTTCCCCACAGGTTGCTGGTACCCACTTGTTTGAATCGTGTGATCGAACTCGAACTGCTGCTCCTTCCTGAAGAGGCGGCAAAGCACGCGCGGTACGGTTGTAGTAGGTGCGCTGACGCTCCTTACGCTCCTTTATGGCTTGGCTTTCCTCGGTCGTGTCGTAGCGGGGCTGAAGAAGAGCTGTCGTTGTAGGGAGCAAGGTCTTGCACTGACGTCCCATCAGCATCTGGGCAGGGCTGACCGCTGTCCCTTCTGATGGTGTGTTGCGCCAATCCAGTAAAGCTTTAAACTCTGAGATCCCTGTCGCTTTACACTTCTGGAACAGGCGCTTGATTGTACCCACTGCTTTCTCTGCCTTTTCGTTGCTTTGCGGGTAATGGGGTGACGAAGTAACGTGCTTAAAACCCCAATCAACAGCAAACCGCGCAAACTCCTCTGATTAAAACTGACTTCCATTGTCTGAAATCAGTTCTTCTGGCACTCCATATCTCGAAAACCACTTCGATAAGGCTGCGATCACTGTTCTACTTGTCGCCGTGGTGAGTGACTCAACCTCGGGGTAATTGGAGTAGTAGTCGACTCCCACAAGCAGAATTCGTCCACCAAAGTCGCACAGGTCAATCCAATCTTGGCCCTGGGTCTGTCAATGGCATCGTGTTGTAGAATGGGCTCTTTCTGTTGGGCAACACGATTGCTGAGACAAGTGTCACATTTGCTGATATAATCTCTTACCTCCGACGCCATTCTTGGCCAGTACATGCATTCCCGCATCCGGCGTAGACATCCTTCCATGCCAATGTGGGTGGAGTGCACACTGGACAGCATTTCTTTCCTCAACATGGCTGGGATAAACACCTGTTCGCCTCGGAAAATCAGTGGCCCCTGGACGGTAAGTGCTGATCTCTCATCGAAAAAAGGCTGAAGATGCAGTGGAAGGAGAGACTTCTTCTTCGGTCATCCTGTACTGATGGTTTCCCTCAGCTGAGTGCATAAAGGATCATTGGCCGACAGATGACTTATCTGCGTCCATCGTGGAGCTGATACGGGCAATACTACGCGATGGTCAGTATCGCTAAGCGCCAGAACCTTGACTTCTGGTTGCTCATCATGAAAAAGAGCACGACTGAGAGTGTCCGCTAGATACATCGCCTTGCCCTTTTTGTAGATAACGTTCAGGTTATAACGCTGCAGTTGCATCATCATGCGCTGTAATCTGAGTGGCGAAGTGGCAAGGTCCTTCTTGAATATAGCCTCAAGAGGTTTGTGGTCTGACTCCACAGTGATGACATCTCGTCCGTAGATATACGTGTCGAACTTTGGCAGGCATATGCAATTGCCAGTAGCTCTTTTTCAATCTGAGCATACCGGGTTTCCACAGGGGTCATCGCTCGTGATCGCATGTCAACCGGTCGTCCATTCTGAAGCAGTACAGCTCCGAGCCCATCCTTGGAGGCATCACACTGAATTGTAACTTCCTCTTGTAAACTGTAAAACTTGAGGACTGGTGCCTGTGAGGCAGCGATTTTGATGCGCTGCATTGCTTGCTCTTGCGCCTCACTCCATAGGAAAGTATTTCCATCATGGTTGAGTTGTCTTATCGGTGCAGTCATGTCCGACAGGTGAGGAAGGAATTTAGCAAGATACTGGACAAACCCCAAAAAACGCATCACTCCAGCTCGATCAGTTGGAGCCGGCATCTCTAATATTGCTCTCACCTTTGCTGGGTCTGGCTTCAACCCTTCCTTCGAGGCAACATGTCCAATGAAAGGAACCTCTGTTTGCCGCAGCTTCACTTTCTCTGCATTTAGCTTCAGATTCCGACTTCGGCACCGCTCCAAAAATGCTGTCAGATTCCGATCGTGATCTCTGGTTGCTTCCTCATCTGTGTCACCATAGCCCATAACCACAAAATCATCAGCTATGACCTCAACACCATGTAAGCCTTCGATAAGCACATGCATACGCCTCTGAAACACCTCTGGTGCTGAAGATAAACCGAAAGGCATGCGAAGGTACCTGAATCTTCCAAAAGGCGTGTTGAAACTAGTCAGATACGATGACTCATCATCCAGGGCAATGTGCCAAAACCCATGACGCACATCTAGGGTTGTAAACACTCTTGCTCGGTCCATCCTGGATGCAACATCTTCGACTGTTGGTAAAGGATAATGTTCTCTTTCCAAAGAATTGTTCAAGTTCTTTGGGTCTAAACACATTCTGATTTTCCCTGATTTCTTGACAACCACTGTTATGGAAGAGATCCATGGCGTTGGCTCTGTCACTGGTGTGATGATTCCTTTATTCTTCAAATGAGTCAGCTCTGCTCGTACTTTCTCCCTGAGTGCCACTTGACCCTTTCGTTGAGCATTCTGCACAGGTCGGGCTGCTGGGTTGACTTTGATATGGTAAGAGCCTTCTAAAAGCCCAGCATCTTTACTAAATACATCGGTAAACTCTCGAAGAACATAATCGGATTGTAATACCTCCACCACCGCTGGGCTGGGTGCATCAACAGCTGCCGTGGCTTCCAATAACTTCACCGTAAAGACTTGTCCTCCATGGGTGCAAGGTTTACTGGTAGCATCATCGTCTATTGCTGTAATACCCATGCCAATGCTTGCATCTTTGCCCAGCAATGGACAGCACCCTTCATCATCAACAACACGGCAGTTGAGAAAACATTCGAAACCCTTATATTTGACTGGCACCTTTGCATTGCCAACAATCGGTTTCCTCACCCCTCCATAAAGACTAATCGATGATTTGCTTGGCCTAAGCTGAGTCAAATTGTGGTCACCAGTTGCTTTACGGTAGATGTGAAGTGGTAATACATTGCATTCTGCCCCTGTGTCCACATGAAACTGTATAAAACTGTTTGCACTCACTTGCAGTGTTACAATGTCTCTCTTGTCTGGTTTCCCATTATTAATGCAGAATACTGGTGCATCCTCTGCTATGAAGTTTGTTTCATCTTGCTGGTATTTGCCACTTGGTTTCCTTCTCCTCTGAAGCTTCTGTCGACACACTCTACTGAAGTGGTTCTCCTTGCCACAATTGTGGCAAACTTTGCCAAAAGCCGGGCAAGCTCTGGGATCATGAAATGTTCCACAATTTCCACAACTTTTACCAGTCTGCCCAGCTATTCCTGCCCCCTCCTTAGGACGAAGTGCATGAACTGGAAGAGTATTGTCACCAAACACCTTAAGTTGAGCTTCTGACACCTCCGCTGCTCGACAAATGTCAAGAGTTTGTTTCAATGTTAACTCTGAAGCACGAAGTAAGCGGTCACGTACCTTTTCATCTCTGATTCCAAATAGAATTTTGTCGCGAAGGATTTTATCTTTCGTAATGTTCTCAAAATCACATGTGCTAGACAGCTGTCTAAGTTCTGTGACAAATTTGTCAAAGCTTTCACCCGCTTCCTGTGTTCTGGCATGAAAACGATAACGCTCAAAAGGTATATTTTTCTGTGGTTCACAAAAATCGTCGAAGCTCTTGATCACTAAGGCCGTCTTCTTACTGTCTGCAGCACTTAAACCAAAGGTACCGAAAACTTTACGAGCCTCTGGTCCAATACAAGAAAGCAAACAGGCTGTTCGCTGTGGTTCCTCTACAGTATCTAAGGCCACCGCCGCGCTGTAAAGGTCCCAAGAATTTTTCCACTGTTTCCAAAGTTCAGCGATCTGAGGGTCGCGAATAGCCAGTGGTTCGGGTATGGGAATCGACGCCGCAAAAGACGCCATCTTGGATTTCTGATGAAATTCAAACCGAAGAAAACTAGTGTTTTGTTAGATACGAAATGCCTGCCATGAAACGGTAAACACCTCCAAATCTGCTACAGGTTTCCCTATGTACCACGAGCCACTCCTGACACCATGTCACGTTTTCTGCCAGCGATAAAGTACAACAAAGACGTTTGTAATAGTGAACTATCTAGCTTTATTTCAATAGCCCTCGAACAACAACAACGTGGGCGCCTGTTGGCCAGCGCACTTATATCGTAGCCTGGCTCAATCACATATGCCAGAAGATCACAAACCGTATCATATCGATTGCATGTTTTTTCTTGTCAATGCCCGTTACATTGTATTTTTTACCTGTGGCTGCCGTCTTATCTCCTTTTAAATAGTTTTTTTATTGTAAAACTACATATGACTTAGCGGTTGTTTATAATTTAGCATAAAAAATGGAGAAGGAACATTTTTTTCTTTTGTCAAACGTACAAATGCTGTTGAAATATTTATTAACATGTATGTGAAAACATTTTCAGCAATTCAGATTTTGTTTTGTGGCATTTTTCTTCAAGAAAATAAAGTGTTTTTTTCAAAATTTCAAATTTATTTCAAATATTCTACCATAATTAAAACTATATTTTCATCGTTCCGACAGGAGTAGCTATTTCCAGGCCTCCAATAAAAAAGAGCGCAAGGAGGGGTTGCTGTAAAAGCGGGCGAGGGGTTATTGCATTTATGTATTTCTAGTTCTAATAATAATCTGCAAACTCACCACACATATTTAATTAATAATATATATATATGTATATATATATATATATATATATATATATATATATATATATATATGTATATATCCGGTGAGTATTTCAATGTACAACACTCTCGTTCCCTCTGGAACGAGAATGAATCTATAGACTATAGAGTTTGTTGGAATGAATTGTACAATCGCTCTCGTCACTCGATTAAGTTAATATTAAGCGAAAGCGTGTTGACAATGTTTCTCGCGCATGCTCGACAGAGATTCGACTCGATTTCGGCAGAGCCTTATTTTATGAGTTGCCAGCAGTGAGTATTTTTAATTGTTTGCTCGCAGGGTGTGAGTACTGATCACTTTCACATCTTTAGATTATTATGTGGTTTTTCCCATTTCTTCTCAGAATAATAAAAATGTAAACATATATTTTATAGGAATGGTAGATAATTCTAAATGTTCTCGAGGTACTTGTCATTGTCCTAGTTCACTCTATGATGCCAGCCCAAAGGAGTGTGTTTGTCCTTTTAAATCTAAACTTGAATATAAATATTGCAAGAATGAGTTTCCGCCAAGCAGGTAAAACTGACAAGTAAATGTTTTATTTTTTCATTTTCATTTTTATTTCTATTTTTATTTTCATTTTCATTTTCATTTTCATTTTTATTTTCATTTTTATTTTTATTTTTATTTTTATTTTTATTTTTATTTTTATTTTTATTTTTATTTTTATTTTTATTTTTATTTTTATTTTTATTTTTATTTTTATTTTTATTTTTATTTTTGTTTTTGTTTTTGTTTTTGTTTTTGTTTTTATTTTTATTTTTATTTTTATTTAATATTTTTATTTTTATTTTTATTTTTATTTATTTTTTTAGTTTTAGTTTTAGTTTTAGTTTTAGTTTTAGTTTTAGTTTTAGTTTTAGTTTTAGTTTTAGTTTTAGTTTTAGTTTTACTCTTACTCTTACTCTTACTCTTACTCTTACTCTTACTCTTACTCTTACTCTTACTCTTACTCTTACTCTTACTCTTACTCTTACTCTTACTCTTACTCTTACTCTTACTCTTACTCTTACTCTTACTCTTACTCTTACTCTTACTCTTCTCTTACTCTTACTCTTACTCTTACTCTTACTCTTACTCTTACTCTTACTCTTACTCTTACTCTTACTCTTACTCTTACTCTTACTCTTACTCTTACTCTTACTCTTACTCTTACTCTTACTCTTACTCTTACTCTTACTCTTACTCTTACTCTTACTCTTACTCTTACTCTTACTCTTACTCTTACTCTTACTCTTACTCTTACTTTTACTTTTACTTTTACTTTTACTTTTACTTTTACATAGTCATGGTCATGGTCATGGTCATGGTCATGGTCATGGTCATGGTCATGGTCGCGGTCGCGGTCACGGTCACGGTCACGGTCATGGTCATGGTCGTCATGGTCATGGTCATGATCATTTTCTTGGTCATCATCATGGTCATGTTTTATTTTGAGCAGCGTTCCACTCTGTCCAGTGCCACCTCCAGTTTTGAGTACCTTTGATCCTCCTGAGGAGTCCCACGAAACTCTGAAAAACTGTTTTGAAAATGATTGTAAGAAAACCAATGATGAAGAAACTTGTTATCGTCAAACGTCGTGCAGTTGGTGCCAGTATAGCAAAGCAAAGTCTTTCCTTCTCAAAGAACCATTTTGTATAAGCAACGAGAAATGTTATGGAGGAGTGCAAGGTATGTCAACACTTGAAACAATGCAACGAATAATATTCAACAACTATAATTTTTTTAGAGCAAAGTGAAAAAGTGAAACTGCCGAGGTAATTTTGACAATGAAATACTGATGTTTCGAACGTAGTCGTATATCGCGGTCATATAATTTTTCTAGAGATGTTTGCCGCAATTATTTTGTCTTAATTGTTTTCTAGTTACAAAAGATACCAGTTTTAATCAATATAAAATGAATTGTTTTGTTATATGTAGGCTTGGGAATAATCTTACTGTATATGGTTTTTCTTTTAGGAAATAGTTTATCAACCCTTTATCCTCAAGGTAAGGTGCATGCAAACACTCAGGATGTTTTAGCATAGCCAAAGCTAACCGAAAAGTGTTCGGTTATATATTTTTGAGCGTTGTAGTTTATTTTATAGTCGTTGTTGTTGTTGCTGCTGTTTGTGGTGGTGGTGTTGGTTGTGGTGGTGTTGATTGTACGAGCTGTTGTTGGTGTTGGTGTTTTGATGTTGATGGTGGTGTTGCTACTGCTGTTGTTGTTTGTTTCTTTTGCTGTTGCTGCTATATTGTTGGTGGTTGTGCATGGTGTTGGTTGTGTTGGTGTTGATTGTACGTGGTGTTGTTGGTATTGGTGTTGATGTTGATGGTGGTGTTGCTACTACTGTTGTTGTTTGTTGCATTTTCTGTTGCTGCTATTGTTGTTGTTGGTGGTGATGGTGTTGGTGTTGTTGTTGTTGTTATTGGTGGTGATGGTGGTGGTGATGGTGGTGGTGGTGGTGGTGGTGGTGGTGGTGGTGATGGTTGTGTTGGTGGTAGTGGTGGTGTTAGTGTTGTTGTTGTTAGTGGTGGTGGTATTGGTGGTGGTGGTGTTGGTGTTGGTTGTGTTTGTAATGCTATTGCTAGCTGTTTGCAAGTTTAATGTTTTCATTTTATGGTAATCTATTTTTCTCTACCGTTTGTATAGATAAAAAGAAACAAAATGACGATGGTGATGGCGATGGTGATAATTCATCCAATTTAGGCGTAATTTTGGGTTGTGTTTTTGCTGCTATTGCCGTTGTCATTTTGGCAGTGTTTGCTGGGAAGAAATACCGCAAGAAACTCAATTCTAGCCCTAAACGTTCAAAAAGCGAAACTAGAAGTGAACGTTCAGCGAGCGTTATCCCTCCAGAAAATCCCACCACAAACATTGAGATGCAAACGGCTTACACTATTCCTAACAATACTCCTTATCTACCTGCTCAACCTAACATGAAGTATAGCAATGATCCATCTGCCCCTCCACCACCCGTCAACCCAAATTCCCATGTTCCTGATAATCACAGTTTCTACCCCCCTGCTGACGTCTATGGCCAACCACCTCCAAGCTACAATTCTGTATTCCGTTCTTAAATTTGCACGGGGGAAAACGTAGGTTTACATTGGATACTACGATTTATCAAATACCCAACTAAAGATTAATAATACAGCACAGAAAATGACGCAGAACACTTTTACCACAGCTGAACGGTAAAGACCTACAGAATATGAATGAGTTTCGTCATTGGCTATAAGTTCAATAAGTAACCAATCACAATGTCAATTACAAATTCGTTCCCATGCTTGTAGTGACTGGGGTTAGGGTTAGGATTAAGATTAGGATTTTTGTTAGATGCACCCCAGTTTCCCCAATTAATCGTACTATAGGTTATCAGTATGTAAATACTGTCATATGTTACCTTCAATAAATAGAAAAGTCGTTTTAACTTTTAACAGTAACAGCGCTGGACTCAGCAGGTGCAAAGCTCGAAACAATGAAAATCTACCAAACACTTCACCAATGGACCTTTTCACCAATAGCGGAGCCATCTTAAATTGGTAATGCATTGTTGTCTATCCAGGGTAACAAGCCCATTTAAAAAGGTGATTGTTTAGTGTGGAGACACAATGCGGTAATTTTTTCTTTATAAATACTTTCGTGGAGGCAATGTCTAAATATGAACGTTGTAATATCAGTGAAAGTGATAATGCTTGGACGTATAAGGATACATTTGTCATGAATCTCATTATGTCTCAACACTACGCAATCACCTTTTTTGTGTCGACTGAAAGTCGAACACTATGTTGGGAGCTTAGACTGGCAGTGTTTGTGGCAATTACGTCACACGATGATGGTACGGTGGTCAACGAAATTCTCCGAAAGATCGCAGCCATTTTGTTTTTCACACGCCACGCGGTTGTGCACAGAATTTATTTGTTTATTTATTTATTTATTTATTTATTAGCTTTGCCATCCAATTATGTACATAAATACTGAAAATAATAACACTAAAAAGAAGATGGCTGGGTATCCGCCGACAACAGCATGGCCAATTACTGTACTGCGGGCCCACAAAAGACTGAAAACAATAAATATAGACAATTGACAATAAAATAATTATTACAGTTCTAATAGCAACAGTTTATTGGGCCTAATAGGCTCCGTGAGTTGTTGCATCTTGGACAGATCGTCTTAAATGGACGTGGATCTTCACAGTCATACATTTTCTCCAAGGCAGTGAAATAGTAATTAAACATTACAGACTTAAATAAATTAAGACTAATCATGCTAGCTTAAGTTTAACTTATCGGTTAGAGTGTTCCATGTTCTAGTTGATCTTATCCAATTCATCCAATTTCGCTTTCTTGAAGAGACTTTAGACACTTCAGTCACGTTTTTGAACCAGGAATCCAGGATAAGTATATCAATATTTGTTTTATTTATCGAAACCATTGTGTTTGCACTGGCCAACATTTCGGCCAAGAAAAAAAAAACAGAGTCATTGCGTTCGTACTGACCAACACACTTTTGGTCAGGTTTAATTTTACGTGAAGGCCACGTATCAAACAATACAATCAAAAACTAGTTAAAATACTATTGAACCAAGCCATTGTGCTGGTATTATCGTTGAACCAAGCCGTTGCACTGGTATTTATACTCAAGCAAGCCATTATGCTGCTTTTTAACACTTTTAATTATATAGCCATTGCTATTGGGTTTCCATAGAAGTGTATAGATCATGCAAGAATTGGTTCCCATAACAATTTTTTCAAAGGAAGGGAAGCTTCATCTCATCTAAAAGGTAAATTTTGGAATGAAATGTTCATGTTTTATCTCAGTGTGTTTTATTTGCCCTGTCTAAAACAGCTGATTAAGCAACATGAAAGTAGGCAAGAAACTGTAGCTTGGGTTACACAGATGTTGTGCTACAAGTATTTGCGATTGTTGTTAAGACTTTCAAATGATGCTGCCCTTACCAAAATAACACATGTGAGTCACATGTGAGTCACATGTGAGTCACATGTGAGTCACATGTGACTCACATGTGACACATGTGAGTCACATGTGACACATGTGACTAACATGTTGTCACGTGTGAGTAACATATGTTATGTTATTTATCACATGTGAGTCACATGTGACACCACATGTGACTCACATGTGGCACACGTGAGTCACATGTGACACATGTGAGTCACATGTGGTCACGTGTGACTAACATGTTGTCACATTTGAGTATGTTATGTTATTTATCACATGTGAGCAAACATGAAAAATATTTTGACATCAAAATGTTTCAGGTTCACAAAAAGATTAGTTAATAATATCAATGTTTACTGAAAAATAACCTTAGTCTATAAATACAAATCTACAAAATATTTTACAAAGTAAGTAATTAGTAATATCATTTGCCTACCCAATTCATATTTACAACTTAATACATGCTGCACCTTAGCTAAACACAGAGAAATATATAACAATTAAATTTTACCCCAATATCTCATATATTATAATACACAAGGTTATAGCCCCTGAACAACGCCTATTTTATACGTTAACTCATTCCTGTTAGAGGGTCATCCTCGTTCCCAGGGTCTTATCTTTGCTACCTGGTGGGGGTAGCAGAGATAAGAACCTGGGAATGAAGATGTCAGAGGGTAAGGTGAATAAAATTGTCTGGAGTTAGCCAGAATAAAATACTAAAGACTGACTTCAACAGGAAAGAGTTAAACTACTAACCCTAAACTACATTAACTGCAAGCTATCATTCCCATGTTTACAACAGTATACTATTAATGTCAATAAAACAGAGGTTTAAATATTTAATCCCTATCAACCATATTGGGAAGTTTTGCAATAAATGTACTGTTGTCACGGCCAGGGCCTACTATAAATGAAATAATTGATGTCAGTCAAACAATATGTGCTGATTTTAGTCAAGGTGATGCCCACAGGTTTGGGCACAATGCTGGCAAACAATGTGTAGCAATGTCACTGACATCCATAGTCCACAATGAAATTAAGTGTGTTAACATTTGGAACCAATCTTTTATGAATACAATATTATTAATTGGAAATAGTCTGTATGGCTGTGTAAGCAAATCTATCAACAAAGACTTGCTATTACTAACTGATGTACCTGAAATGGTTTTAATTGATAATAAAATTTATTGTTTACAATACAGACACAATGAATAATTTTCTCATGCTGTGTTTATGACAGCTAACAATGATCCTTTTGGTACACTTGAACATGCTTTTAATCAGATATTTTCTAGTTCTTTGTTAAATTACAAAAGTTGTTTGCTTACTATCAGTATTAATACTGTTGCAATTTTTGGACCTTTTCCGGAGGTATTTAAAATTTTTGATTCTCACTCAAGAGATTTATATGGAATGCCATGTTCATGAGGATGTTGTGTTTTAACTTTGGTTGAAGGTGTTCAAGACTTGGCAAACTATTTTCAGCTTATTTCAGGTGCTTAAGATATAGTTTTACCTTTTGAATTGAAGGGTGTTGTATGTAATCTAGAAAATTTCACTGGATTGCTTGGTACACTGTTTCAGTACAAAGTATCATTTGATACAACCACTAGCGGTTGTATATTAGGTCTATCTCAGCTCTAAAACATTGAAATTGAGCTTTTTCGGAATTAATCTGAACAAATATTACTCATATTAACATCAAAGACTCGGAGTATTTTAAGCTATTTACAATATTCGTGTCCGTGTTGTATTGGATATGACAAGCTGTAGCCTATATCCAACACAACACGGTCACTCATATTGTAAATAGTACATATATATATATATATATATATATATATATATATATATATATATATTTATAATATAGCTACTAATGATATATGAGCTATCTTGCAATCTGATTGGCTGCATTACTAACTGTATATCAGCTCATATACAGCGAGTAGTGAAAAAACAAAATGGCGGCGTAGTTTTCTTAAACTATTGCAGATGAAACTGGCTGTTTTTTTCAACGTATAGCTCAGAAAAACTTGAGCTAAGAAGGGGAAACTAACATTTAACACAAAATACATAACCCAAATGCACAATTTACAAAGTTAAGATGGTAAATCCACTCTAAAAATCGTCTTAAGACTTTAAAAACCCGTTTTGAATTGTCAGGTTGACAATAATGTTTTGTCAGACAAATTAAAATCCAAAAGAATTGAACTAACAACACATATTTATGAGTACAACCATTATTATTACTCAGCAAAATGGGTTTTTGAAGTAATAAATCATTCAGATGGATAAAAACTGTGTTATTCTTTCAGGTTAGAAATATTGAAAAACAACGCGTAATTTTCGCTATTTATAATGATATTTTTAGCGTCTTTGTCCATTTAAAAAGCCAAAGATTCACAACCACGACAGATTAAGAAATAAACCACCCACCTTTTGACTTTTCAAAGCTGTTTTTATTCTTCATTCAATCTTTTCAACGTATTTTTTGGCTCTGAAGCTGTTTTCAACTCAGCAAGAAACTTGAAAACATAAACTACAATACGCATGACGGAAGCTCATACATGGTGGATATTCAATAATTTATTGCAATAAATCAACAATTTTGCATTAATTATCATAACATATTTTGCTATATTATAAAACAATTATACCATTCGCTCTCGTCGTATATGAACTCATAGCCAACTCGGCGAAGCGCCTCGTTGGCTATGAGCTCATATACGACTCGAGCTCATGGTATAATTGTTAAATATATATATATATATATATATATATATATATACGGCCAGAAACGCACAAGTTGTAAAAAGTCTGTTGCCTGCCTTGATACAACTTGTCGTCAACAAGTCTGAACCTGGATGCGTTCGCTCAGCTTGTTGTGGCTTGTCGTGACAAGTCTGCAACAAGTTGTCAACAGGCTTGTTGTAAGTTGTTGCGACAGACATGCAGCAATGCTGTCGTCAATAGGCGTGCTGCAAGTTGTCGTAACAGAGCCGCAGCAATGCTGTTGCCAACAGGCTTGTTGCAAGTTGCCATAACAGGGCCGTAGCAATGCTGTTGTCAACAACTTTGCTGCAAGCTTGCTGTGAGCAAGCCGCAACAAGTCTGCAGTTGACAGCTTGCAACAAGGTTGATAAAATACGCGTTATTCTCGCGTTGTTCATGCAGTGATTCTATCTGAGTTATTAGACTTCTCAAATATAGAAATAACGAAATTATCACACCGTGTGATACTTTCGTGATTTCGATCTACACTTATAAACCTAATTCAGATAGAAAATAAACAAGTTAGATATATTATTAAAATTTACACAACTGCAAACATCTATCAAAGCAATTTTATTTTACAGAAAACAATTCAATACATTACAAAAATTCAGTCCGCCAATGAAAGTGCAGTTCACTCACCATTTAAATGTTTTAGTCGTTCATGCAAAAACATATACAGTAAAACCCCGCATATAAGAACCTGGTTTTTAAGAACCTGTTAGGCTAAGATTGTCCATTTAGACCCCCTTCACATAAGAACCTGTTTTAGCCTAAAATTTGAAAAGGTTCTTATTTTATAATTTACTATACTTAAGAATTCAAAGTAAAAAGGGCATACAACGAATACGATAACCAAGAATAGGTTTGTATTTTTTAAGATTGAAGTCATTTAGACATAATTATATTCATTTTTTGTATAAATAATAGGCTGTACCAGTGAACTGGGCTATACCAATATTCTTCCAGGAACCACTTTTTTTTTCTTAAGAAAATAAGAACCTCTTTAAGAACCTAAATAGCCTAATTTCCCAGTAAGCACCAATTATATAAGAACATTTTTAGGCTAACTTGAAAAATGCAGGTTCTTATATGCGGGGTTTTACTGTATTTAACTGATTAAACTCACCACTAAAATATATAACAGATGATAGATAAATTAATGTTTGCCATAGAGATATTAATTGTATACCGCTTCTTTTTGAACGTTTGTACTTCTCAGCTTTAGTTTCTTTCGTGGTTAGTACTCTGAAAGTTCCAGTCTGATCACGCTAGTTTTCGTTGATAGTTCTTTACGTTGAGTGCTGGACGCCTGGACCAGCGGACAAGCTTAGTCCCCTTTTTACCTTTTTAGCAGTATACACACCTGCATGGATACTTGAGAGTAAATAAAAAATAGAAATAAACTGCCATTCCTGACACACTTGTTCTCGCTGTTTTATAAACGACTGTTTAAAAATTTTCCTCAACACTGAAATGCAATCCCGCTGAGAACTTCTTCCAAACTGTGAACGTATGATTTCACATGAAGCAGAGCCAAATTTCAATCACATGTCTCACTTTATAACCGATAAATAAGACTTTTGTCCGTGGAATTGTGAATGCCCGTCTGTTTCAACTTTCAAACTGTAAAAAATAAAATTTAGCCAACGGTCAATTTTGACGCAAGTTTGTTTTTGTAATCTCATTCTCATTGGCTGGTGATTTAATTTTCTCGCATATGATTGACTCTCTGACATCGGATGAGGCAAGCTCATTACTTCCTGTTTTTTCCCTCGAAGCTTTGAGTTTATTTACAAGCTGTTCGAAAGAAACACCTTGAAAATCGAAGGTTTTTTGGACAAACAGAACTTGGCCCACAAAGATTAAACTGCAAATGCAAACAGGGTCTGTAACACATCAGCTACAGGCAGTTTTATATTCGAATTTGAAAATCGCTTAAGAAAATCTTTGCCGTGAACAGTGGGAGACACAGTTTTTAAGGACATTTTGAGCTAAGTTCCTTTTTTGTGGTTCTAAACCCTAAAATTTGCCTTTTGTGAACTTGAACATAAGATTGAAGTGATAAATATGTGTATTATGATTGTATTAACATTTGTATAGCTTTGATAAATCGATATCTTTCAAAATTTTGCAAGATGAATTAGTGATGTCTCGACATGCCTGTTCGCTACGGCTGTCTTTGTATGTTGTAAAATATGGTGCAGAAACCGACCAGAATAATGTCGCCTCTTTAATTCTTCTGAACATTTATAGTTTGGATGAATATCAAAAACTATATAGTTTAGCTGCGATTGTTTTTCATTATTTTTTTTCACGGGTTTTTTTCCTCTTTGCTTCAAACACATTAGTTTTCTGTTCACGAAAAAACGTTTTGTATTTTTACTCACACAAGGACGTATAGTAAGTGCTAAACTTGAAATAAACGTTTTCTCTCTCTGCTATAATGAACAGAGAATTTTTCTGTTTACGGTATTTCAGTGCAGTATTGATATAAAAAAGAAACGTGCTATCGCAGGTTCGGGGAAAAAACTTCTGTTACCTATCAGTAGAGCGGTTTCTCTTCTTATTTCAGCTAGTTGTGACAATCCAAGACCGATTGTTTGTAACACGTCTTTCGCAGGTTGTTATCAGCTTAGTGTAGACTTGCAATAACAACTGGCACCAAGTCTATTGGGACAAGTTGTAACAGCATTGTTGATTGCATCAGACTTGCTGCAATTTGCTTTATCAAGCCTGTTATTCTTTGTCATCAACAGGCTTGTTGCGGAATGCCAACAAATTGCTACGGCTCTGTGGACGACAACTGCATGGCAACAAGTCTGTGGGACAAGTTTTAACAGCATTGTTGATTGCATCAGACTTGTTGCAATTTGTTTTATCAGGTCTGTTATTCTTTGTTATCAACGGGCTTGTTGCGGAATGTTTCAACAAATTGCTACGGCTCTGGGTGACAAGTTGCAACAGGTCTGTTGCCGCAGGCCTGTTAAAGCCTGATCGAGTCAACAGGCTTGCAGCAACTTGTTAACAACCTGCAGCAAACCTGCACATCGCGCAAATTGCAACAAGCCTGTGAGATTTCTGGCTGTA